>KN173763.1:18622-40664 GCA_000758425.1 Nilaparvata lugens yeast-like symbiont | reverse complement strand
GCGTGTCTTCTTTTCTCGCCCACCAGCAAGACGGAGTCACCCGTTGCGGCGTTTGATGGAACGGAGCGGCATCGTGGCCTTGTGCGGTGGCGAGTCACATTTGTCATGGACGTTGAAGAGGCTTTGAGATGCACAGAGTACGAGGAGAGTATTGGAGCAAGGAGCTGCAGCAGTAGGGACTGACCAGTCAACCAGAAGGCCAAGAAAGAGAAGAGTTTAAGGTGACAACTGAGAAACGAGCGGCTCAATCAGGTACAGGCTCACATCTCTTTTATTTTTAGGCGGGGGGAATAGAAATTTACTTCATGTACACGTTCGTTCAGGCGCTAAGAAGGAAGGTAGAGAGGGAGGCAAATGACAAAGCACTAAGCGACATGAATGACACATTTCTAGAGATTATCAGCGTGCATGTGGTCTGTCAAAGACCCCATGAAGATAGTAACTAATCAGTTGTCCACAGGTCATACCACAAGGCAAGAAAAATTGAAAAGTCGGCGCTCTCCCGTCCTCCGCCTAGATGGCTTTTGAAAGCAAGGCCGTTTGCTGCTCAATTTCCAGGCTTTTCCTCTCAACTGGCGTTTGGCTCAGTACCTTCCTGCTTTCTTCTCAGACGTCTTGCGAGGTTTCTTTTCGTCGTTTCAGCAATCGTCGTCGCGGTGTCCAAGCTGGGAGCGGGCCTGTGCGGCGTATCATGAGCACAATTACAGGATGACAACCAGCAGCGAGCAGCAGGAGAATGTGCCAGCGAGCACACAGGGTATACGCAGAGCAAATTGTCTGTATCTCTTTCTGGAAGCTTCGTGCCTCTGCAGACACCAGCCAGTGACGCAAACGTGAGGTTAGGACCTTCGGCTTCCTGCATCGTGGCATGTGCTCGAAGGGCCAACAGGATTATAGAGTCGCACTGTAGGAAAAGGTGGAAGAACATGACACACAGGGACGTTGACGGGTCTCGTCGTTTCATGGCCACGAAAACCCGTGGCAATAGGGCTCTTCTTTTCACGGCCCATAGCCTTTTTTGTCGAGTAACCCTTCTATCTCTTCCCCCCCTTCTCCCCCCTCACTCCCTTTCTTCTCTTCCTCAGCCTTTGCTTCTAACTCTACCACCTATCAACTTGGCCTGTCTCGGGTGCCGCATGAACAACTAATCTGTCGCCTTCCTTAATCCTCTTCTCCTGACCCTCTAGTAGCCAAACAAAAACAGCCATCAGAAGGCAGAAAAAGCGAAATTTCCGGCTGAACGTTGTCATACTGGTCATGACGTCGAGAATCTACCCAGACTTACATTCAACAAGCCCCCCTGATTACCGGCCGGGCGCCATCTTGGTGGTCTCGGAGCGAGTACTCATCCGTCGCTTCCAGGTGTCTGACGCCAGCAATCTCGTTGCCGCAGCTAACTTTCCGACGCTCGTGGGCAGTCCGCGCAGTCTTTTCCCTTACCCCTACACACATGCCGACGCCGAAGACTTTCTAAGCGATCAGGCAGGCGACGTGCTGAGCCAGCTTCCGCTGCACGGCGCACTCATTCATCGCGGCTGCAGCCCCTATAACACTAGCCGTTGGGACCAGCTCATCGGCGGCATCATCGTTGCGCCTCAAGAAAACCACTACTACCGCACTTGGGAGCTCAGTTTCTGGCTGAGCCCCCTGGCTTTTGACCTAGGCATCTTGTCCGAGGCTCTCGAGGCCTATTGCCGCTGGATGTTCGTCACTTGGCCCGGTCTCAACAGACTCGAGGTCCGCGTCTTTGCCGACAATCCCCAAGTCATGCAACTGTGGACCGACTTGGGCTTTCAGGCGGAAGGGAAGAGGCGAGAGGTGGCCGACTATAACAGGCAGATCATGGATTAATATATTTACAGCTTATTACGAAGCGACATGGCCAAGTCCACTGCTTGAGTCTTGAGGCGCGGTGAAAAGAGAAGAGGTAATCAAACGAGATCAAGTGTCATATTTTCAGAAAATGTGCTTGTGAAAGGTTTAGCTTTTGCTCTCTGGAGGCACTGCCTCGTGAACCCCTCGTCGTATACCGTTCAACTCTCCTTTGCAATGCTCGCTCCTTCCATGATCCGGAGGGGGTTGTCGCCATTTTTATCCACTGATGAAAGGGGGTTAGAGCACCAGGGTCCTGACGATGTCAAAACGAACCCTGCTGCTCATAAAAGGGTTGAAATGACATCTCATCATCACTCAGGCAGCCATGCTAAGATGAAGAACAGCCCAGCGGAAGCCACTGACTCCGTTGCTGACCCAACACTCCTCGCCATTAGCCAGAGACGCGACAGGGACAACCTGCTCAGTCGCCAAGCCCCTGAGCCCCAGTTGATGCCGTCGCCCATGTCAGCGAAAGTAACAACTCCGCTTACCGCAAGGACGCGCACCTTTCAAGCGCCCAGCGTCTAGACGTGCCGTCCTGCCCGCCGCTGCCGTCGTACCAGCTAAAGTACGGAGACACAGGCGGCGTGACCCAGCCGCCGCTGCGCCAAAAGTAGGGCGTGGTAGTGCTGCCCTCGATGACAACGGGCCCGTTGTCGCCGTCGGGGCCGACGAGGAGCACCTCCTTGAGCTGATGAGGGCCGATGCCGGCCCTCTGACGAGCCGCTTCGTAAATAGCCCTTCGCGTCGTCTTGAAGTGCGTAAATTCGGAACGCGGCATAGCGACATCGTCGACGACGAGCGTCAAGCACGGAGACACGCGAGGCTCGTTGGCACCGGGCGTAGCGCCCGGCGGCGTCAGGCTTGCCGGAAACAAGTTCTGGAGCGGCAATTCGGGTGTATCGAAAATCTGGTACTGTATGTCGCCTGAACTGTCAACAATAATACGTAACCGTAGCGGCTTTTTTCCGGATGCGCTGCAGACTTCCTGCGCAGTTTGTGCTAGCTTGCTAAGCGCCTTATCGCCGCTTAGGTTAGAAATGGCTTTGGTCCATTGCCAGTGCATAGCAGCTTGCAGTAGACGGTCGCGATGGAAGTCGAGCATGTACAGCGACAAGTCTCCATCGAAGTTCCATCCGGCATGCGGTAGGCTCATGGCGGGGACCTGCTTCAAGGTGACGTCGTATCGCAGCGAGGTGAAGAGTGAGAAAGACGAATCTGTCGTGGCCATGGCTCCAGGTTTAGAGAACGGCGAATGGATGGACAGTGAGCCCGCTGGGTTGAACTTCTAGAAGCATGACAGCTTTTCGAGCAGGTTCGACCCCCTTAGAAGAGACAAGAAATGTCTTTCGTTTGTCGTTAGCGGACAAACCTGGACAAAACCGGCATAGACGAAATTATTCATGACAAAAAAACGAGCAATTAAGTAATTACGTAGTTATTTATCGGAAAACATAGACAATACCTCTATTGTGCTATGGCCGGCCCAATATTTTCGTCAAGGCTTGCTCTGCGGTTCTCAAAAAAGAGAAATTGGTAAGCATTTTGCCATATGCTTCTTTCTTCTTTCTGCTTTGAGTTTGTACGCCACTAGTGAGGCGACGGGGGGCCAGAAATTGAAAATCTCAAATTTGTTCGTAATAGGGTAGATTATATCCTTGATGCGACCTGACGAGTTTCGAAGGAAGTGAGATGAAGCTAGGGAGAACTTGACAGAAAAAACTTGGCAGTCTTTGCCAGATATTTCAAGGCTTATCTACCAAGTACTGGACTTAAACGCGAGAACCACGGAACAGCCCTAAGGGTATTCTAAGCCGATTTTTGCGTGGGCCGTGCCGAATTTCGGAGCAACCTTGTTACTTGACTTAGATACGAAGGTTGGGAACTTAACTATCCGGACCAGAAAAAGTAACTCGGCTTACATAGCACTGTATCCATCTCAATCGAATAATACAGTACAATTCTGTAACTTTTGCCTAATTAAGAAAGGGAATTTTCAACATCTTCCTCTAAGTCTTCCACCCAATCTTCCGCGCTTTTTTCAACGCCTTCTACGCCCGCAATGGCAGGAAAACAAGGCTTTGATTGACCCAGAATAGCTTCAATGTCCGAATAAAGATCTTCTCTTTCCTGGTTCGTTAATTTGGGTGGGGAACTTCCCTCTTTATATAGATTGTTGCCACGCAAATAAAGCACCCATTGGATGTTGTTAGGCAGCCGTTCCACAAGCTTCTGTAGCTTTTCCTGGGGAAACCCTGCCCAAGCCGCCTTCCAAATTGATCGAAGCTTCGAGCGCGGAACCTTCTTTTTTGTTTTAAAGCATTTAAGCATGAACCATGCAGGCTCAATAGGGGCTAGATCGGGTGAGTTAGGCGGCCAGTCGACGCTTTGGAAGCCACGCTGCTTCCAGAGCTCTTTGTTGCCCCATTGTGCATGCGGAGAAGCGTTATCTTCTTGAGCCAGCCAATCGTTGCATGGCAGGCTTTCTAGAAAGGGGAAAAACAGAGGCAATAATACCTCGTATTTATAACGCAATGCATCAATACCGCCTTTGCCGTTGCGCACCCACTTTCCATTGGCCTTCGTGAACTTCCATGCATGCTTCTTTCCGGGGGCTTCCTCTTGAGATTCAAGCGCCGCATGCTATTGTTTATCTCCCACTGTTCTCGAAGCCGAGCCTCGTTCTCTTCGTTCCACAAGGTCACTTCGGCATTATATGCCTCTGTCTGTGCCGCAGTCTCATTGGCCCATATATAACAAGGGCCTTTGTGATGTATGCAAAGCAGCCTCAGAACATAAACTCCTTGCCTTTCCAACGTTGCCGCACACAATGCTGAGAATACGCTTCCCTGGGCAGGCGCCACACACGCCGTTTTCCCCGCATTGAGCCAAGGATAACAGAGGTCTCATCGCTCCAAACAACCGTCTTCCACTGTTCTAAAGTCCAGTCTTTATGTTCCCAGGCGAACTGGAGCCTTCTGATTCGTTGGAGCTTATTCAGCCCTGGCTTTGTTGTGTGCTTGACACTCGAGTAGCCTGTCTTTTTGAGACGACGCCATAGGGTCATATGACTGAGCTGTATTCCATAGACTTTCTGGACTGCCTCAGCTAGCTGTGATAGGCTATATTTTCTCGTGGTGCTATTTCGAGTTAAGGTTGAAATAACTTTCTTTCCAACGGCTTCATTGACCAGTTTGGGCCTGCCGCAGGTGGCTTATTGGTCACATAATCCTGCAATAAAGGCATGCCACGCTCAAAGCCACGCATTTTGGCCTTTTTAAGAAGGTCAAAGAATGTGCTTTTCTTGATCCCAGTCCGCTCGATGATCTGATTGGTCGGAAGGCCCTGATTCCAAAGTTCTAGAGCAATGTCTCTTATCGCTAATGTATGCTCGATTGGGCCAGCTTTGGCAGCCATTGCAGCCGTTATCTCCTTACTGGTCGAATGAACCTCTTCATCTTCAGGGCTGGAGGCAGAGGCAGCAGAGAGGCAGAAGGTCGTTGCGTGAGGTCAGCGGCTTCGTCAGCAGCTCGGGCACTCTGATTGGTCAGCTGGTAGGCTGGAAGGTCATATCTCTCGTCGGTCGGGATACCAGTACGTCGTTTTCCTCGCGCTTGAGTTCTAGTCTGCACCATTTTGGTTGGTCTTGACTCAATTTGATGATTTACGTTTGTAGGGGTATCCTGCCATACAAATTAGTAGGGAGAGCTTTCTAAAGCATTGTAGATCAAATACAGTGCCTAAATTCATAAAATTTATTTCACACTATAATAGTGGGTCTAACTTACTTTTTCTGGTCCGGATAGTTAAGTTCCCAACCTTCGTACTGGGAATCAAAATCCAACCGCCCCTCTCCCTCGACCTTTCACCCTAAGAAGGGTAGGCCAGCTATAAGAAAAAAGCGCGCCTACAGGGCAAAAAAATACTCACTCTTCGTCACTTGCCACCGGTAAATTGAAGTATCTTTTCTCTCCAGGTAAGTGCAAGATCCCCCTCTTTTGCATCGCAATGCATGTTTCAACCCGTTTTTTAAGTCATGGTGACAGCGTTTCGAGGCTATCCTACTCCTCCTTTGCGTCTACAAACTCGCCTCCAGGCCCGGCAGTAGCAACCCCTGGGCCGTCATCTTCGAGCCCAAGGGCTCTTTGACTCCTGATACGCTCAATCTGCTCCGAAATGAAAATTGCAACGGCATCCCAGATGAGGTCGTCGTCGTAGGATCGAGGTTAAGACACAAGGCCGCCCCGAACAACCCTGTGATGCCTCATCTGTCAAAAAACACAGTACCTATTGCCAAGCCACTCGAGATAATCAAGCTGACTCGGCGGTCTTTTTTTGAGCAGCCTCGGGGCTGCCCGGCGGCCTAGAGCCTCTCCTTCGTGATGCTGATCCTGACGACCTACCTGATGTCACGATTCTATCGTCGGTAAAAGGAGCCTCGTCCCGTGCAGCCTTGCGTCTGATCCTTCATTTCTCGTCTTCCTGTGCGACCGCAGGTTATATTCGTCGTTGGCGACTCAATTTCTTGCATCGTAGACGCTGAATGTTTCGTATAATCCTACAGCATGCGTTCCACCTTGCAGAGAAGATCATCTCCGCAATGTGGGCTATCCGCATGAGCTGGCCCGCCTGACACATTTGGGCGGTAGCCACGGGTCGAAAAAATGAGTAATCGAGATTATGGTCTAAAAGCGATGAGACTTCAAAACATTTAGTGGTTAGCTGGGATAGCAGGGTACTTCTTTTCCCCTCAAGACGCGCTTTTTCCTTGTGGCTGGCCTCCCGGAAGGTGTTTTGGGGTGGATGGGGTTTATTAAATTTAGGGACTGGATAATTCCTAGACCAGTTTTTTTCAGACCCCCCTAGTAGCTAGCATGTTCATAACCTAGCTAAAACATAATTGCAGGACACAGTATCTATACACCGTACCGTGTACACGCCTCTTTTTCCCTCAGCTCGGTGCACGAGCATCTTTTTTCAACTTCAAGCTTCCAGCAAGCCTATCGCCACCGTCGCGCCTGTACCTGCGCTGTATTGCGCCGACCGAAGCTCAGACGCCCGGACCTCTCTTTTTACCCTGTATGCCTGCGCTACCTCCCTCTAGCTAGAATGTCAAATCCCCTCTCGTCAATGCCGCCGCCTGGCAGGACTACCGCCATCCCCGTCGATGCTCCCGCATCTTCGACATGGGACCGCATCACGTCGTGGGTGTCGGAAAACAAGGAGGTCGCCTATACCATCGTCGGTGTCATGGTCGTCGTGACGGGTGCTGGCGTCGTTTACTATCTCAATGCGGATGCGGTATGCTTGTCGTTGCACGCCCTTTAGCCACAGCTGCTGACGTTCCTCATCTTTTGTGCTCACCGCCCAGACGTCGAAGGCCGAGTCGTCCACCCCCAAAATCAGCAAAAAGGAGCGTCGGAAGCGGAAAGAGGCTGAGCGCCGGGCTGTAGAGGCAAGAGATACATCGGCCTCGCCCAAGTCTGCCGACGCCGATGCTCATGGCCAGTCTGAGCTCCCCGATGTCGACGAGCAATCGGTATCCAGCTTGACGCAGGAGCAGCGCGATACCTATGCAGTCAAGCTTAAGCAGGCCGGCAACAAGGCCTATGGCGACAAGGCGTACAACAAGGCCATCCAGCTCTACTCCAAGGCTATCCTCTGCAAACCCGACCCTGTCTTCTTCTCTAACCGAGCCGCCTGCTACAGCGCCATGGGCGAATGTGAAAAAGTAGTTGAGGACACGACGGCCGCTATCAACATGGACTCAGACTACGTAAAGGCCATCAACCGTCGTGCTATTGCTTATGAGCATTTGAAAATGTACTCCGAGGCCTTACTTGACTTCACCACCTCATGCATCTTGGACAATTTCAAGAGCGACTCCACTGTTCAAGCGGTCGAGAGGCTTCTCAAAGTCTTTGCCGAGAACAAGGCCAAGGAGATGATGACCTCTAGACCCCCCCGACTGCCCAGTCCTATCTTTGTCGGCAACTATCTCCAGAGCTACCGGCAAAAGCCCCGCCCAGCTGGCCTTGAAGACTCGGTAGTGCTGGAACCCAGCACTGGCAAGGGCCAATTGCAGATTGGCCTTCGCGGCCTCGAGAAAAGGACGGCGGAAGGATACGAAGAGGCGAGATTAGCCTTCGGTAAGGCTCTGGAGCTCGGTGATTTGGGTGAGCATGAGGCCTTGGCGTATAACTTAAGGGGCACCATGTCAACCCTCCTCGGGTGCCACGCCAATGCCATCAGAGACTTTGACAAGAGCGTCGAGCTCGACCCCACCATGGTCCAGAGCTACATTAAGCGTGGGAGCCTTGGCTTGGAGCTTGGTGAGACCAGCAAAGTGGACAGCGAATTCGAAAAGGCTCTCAATCAAAATAGGTCCGACCCTGACATCTACTACCACCGTGCACAGGCCAACTTCATCAAGGGCGACCTGCAAGAGGCCCAGAAAGACTATCAAAAATCCATAGACTTGGACAGGGACTTCATATTCTCTCATATTCAGCTTGGCGTGACGCAATATAAGATGGGGTCGATAGCGTCGTCGATGGCGACCTTCCGGCGGTGCATCAAAAACTTCCCTAAGGTGCCGGAAGTTTACAATTACTACGGCGAGCTACTGCTCGACCAAGGCAACTTTTCCGAAGCTATTGAGAAGTTCGACACCGCCATGGAGATGGAAAAACAAACAAAACCTTTGTCCATGAACGTACTACCCCTGATCAACAAGGCCCTCGTCCTGTTCCAGTGGAAGCAGGACTTTAAGGAGGCCGAGAAGCTTTGCCAGAAGGCTCTGATTAGTGAGAAGTCCCAACTAGCGAAGCGACATTGCGCGGGCTAATAAGTGCTGGCAGTTGATCCCGAATGCGACATCGCCATCGCCACAATGGCGCAGCTTCTCCTCCAGCAGAACAGGGTGACCGAAGCACTCACCTACTTTGAGCGGGCCGCAGAGCTCGCGCGGACAGAAGCCGAGGTCGTTAGCGCTCTGTCGTATGCCGAGGCAACGAGGACTCAGGTGCAGGTGACGGAGAAGTATCCCAAGCTGGCGGCCAAGCTGGCAGGCGGAGCTGCGCCGCCTCCGGGACTGCGCGTTGGTGGTCCATGAATTGAAGCGCTTTCTGCGTGCGGCGCGCCTCGTTTGCCTCCAAGCGCTCTCTAGAGTGCGGCAGAGAAGCCACTATATGGAGTTGTCTGGCTCAGTTTGGATGGCGACCGGTCTTGAGAGAGCGAATCGTACCCTCTTCCCTCCACCTCTCCCTCCCTCTTCTATCTTTACCCCCCTCCCCCAAAACACCCACAAGATTGAGAGATGGATCGGGGAGCTTCGGCCATCTGTTGTTGGCTTCTGCTCTCCACAAGCACTCGTAAACTATGTAGTCGTATCCGGAAGAGAGTATTTACACATGTTCTCTACATCTGCTTCGCTCTGGAGATCGATGATGTATGAACCAGATCATTTGAAGACCGTGGTGGAAAGCAAGAAACAAGCTCGCCATGGACAAGAGAACCAAGCTGGCCATCTTGGTGTCATCCGGTAGAAGTGCCAAATCTCCCCGAAGTCACCCTCGTCAACCACTAATCCTAAGGTTATACACCGGTACAGAGTCTATTCCTTGCCGCTCGCGAAGACCTTTCGCCCTTGTCCTTTGCCCCTTACTCGTCTCCCTACGACGAGTAAGGGACCATCGCGAGCTTTCCCTGTACTTTCGGTCGCCGTCTGGCTTTCAAATTCTCCAATTGTCGTCAAGCATGCTATTGGGGGGGGGAATCGTCCCGAAATTATCGAAAAGAAAAACATTGAATTTGTGAGTCATGTGCTTTGGTGTGTACAGATGAAGGGAGGTTCTTCGGCCGGCCCCGTGAAGCGGTAGTAAAAGGAGGCGGGTCATCCCGGCACTGTGATGCAAATGATGTGTAGACATTAGAAACGTGATCAATCGCTTGTTCCTTCTCGTGGCATCCTATTGTTCCAGCCACCCGACATATACCCTCAAAATTTTCTCCCTTCTCTTACTCTCTTCTCTCTCTCTCGATCGCCGTTCGCTGGCCATGCATCAACAACATAACAGCTCATGCTGCTTCAGGACTTATTATTGCTGTTGCACCGATTGGTGCCGAGACAAATGCCCAAGCTGACACCCAGGGCGATGGCCAGGATGATGAGACAGACGAGGAAGAAGCACCACAATTTCAGCTTTCGACGGCGACGAGCGTGTTCATTGGCTTGTTTGACCTGCTCGTTGCCCTTCTCGATGTTCTCGACTGTGGTTTGAGCGTTGTCTTCGGCCATCTCGATGATGGGGTCCTGCTGTTCAACAAGGGTGGCGAGGTCCTGATAGAGATAAGCGAGCTCTGAGAGTGTCTGCTCAATACGCTGTAATTCACTGTGGCGCGCGCGCACGTTGCCCAAGACAGAGCTTGCATGGCCGGTGCGGTTCGTCTGCAACTGCTCGACAAAACATCGCCGCCAGGTCGTGCGTCAGTACAAGGGAAGGGGAATCCGGAAAAGGCTGTGGACAAGGAAAGAAGTTGACACCTACAGCCGTCTGGAAAACACCCTCATTGCCCCAGTCGGCCTCAGTGGCCCGATGAACCTCGTCATCGGTGGCGTCCGGATTGACAATGCGATACTGGCGGGCGATTTGCTCGCGGTACTTGTGCTGGTAGTCGCGCTCGATGCTCTGGTATTTGTCGAGCTCGGACTTGAAAAAGGTCTTGAGAGATTGCAACTGGGTGTTCTTGGTCGTGCGGGACGAGTCCGAGGTGCGGCTGAGGTCTCGTTCTAGGTCCTTTATCCCATCTTTGATAGCCGTGTTGCGAATCTGCGTCTGCGAAACGTATTGCTCGAGCTGCTGTTTGGCTTGACCGTCGGCGCTACCGAGGGTGCGCTGGTGCAGCTGACCGATGTAATCGATGTCATTTGTCAGGCTCTTGATGTCATTGCGGAGGTTCTGTACGCGGTTGAGAAAGTCTTGTTGGGTGAGCGCCGATGACTGCTGTGGCTGCGGCTGGCCTCCATAATCTTGCATCTCGTACTGATTCTGTCCGTAGAGGCTCGTCTGGATAGGCGTGACAGGTCTGTCAGCTCGGTCGGGGGCCATCACCGGGCAGGGGGCGCATGCGCTTACTCACCTGGCCGTAGCCGTGGCCTGCCTCGGGCGCCGGACCCTGCTGGTACGGGTTTTGATCTTGCTGCCTGTACGACATGGTGTTGGTCGTCTGTTTCGCTCCGCACTCGACGCGCAGCGAGCGGGTGGGCTAGAAAAGGACGGGGGAAAGGGCGCGACGAAGGTTGGCCGAGCGGACCGGCAAGGCAAGACAGCCCGCCGTGACACAGGGCGACAGACGAAAGGATCCACAGCTGTAGACTAAGGCTGATGATGGGAAGGAATGGTAAGCAAAGGCCGGCTTGCTCTGGCCGGGCAGCGAGATGATGGGAAGAAATGATTGTGAGCCAGTCGATGGAGGCAGCGATTTTCGTTCGTCAGACTTCACAGCTGCGCCCGTGTTCCTTCAAAAAAGGCGGCCCCCATCATCATCCACCCTTCCACCCATCCCTCCCGGGAGAGCTCAAACGATGACTGGCTCTGAGGCTCCAGCCGCGGCCCCCAGCCAGTCAGGTGCGTACTGGCTACGCATGTACGAAGTACTGGAACCTCTTTGCGCTGGGCAGCTTAGTGCGGGAGGCTCCAGCATGCCGGGGCTGTGCTGGTGTAGGAAGTAATGGGTCGGGCGGGAAAGAGGACGATCTGTCGGACGCCGTGGATCAAATGTACCGATACTTACACCGCCGCTGCGAGCAAGACGGACGGTTCTTAGCTGGATAGCGTGCTGCTAAGCCGTCTTCTGTTCAGATCTAATAGAGAGCACGGGACAGTCATTAAATTTGGCCTAATGACCAATTGAATAGGTCAAGCACATTGCAAAACAGGTTGGATGAGTAGGGAGCTTGCCGCCGCCGCCGAGGCGTTGCCAGGGGTACAAGAGATCGAGTCTCGACTTGTAAAATTGGCACAGCCGCGCATCGCAAGGCGCCGCGTTGTTCTGTTTTGATCGACAACCCGTCTGAAAAGTCAGGGGGGGTCCCCCACCCCCGCGTCTCCCATCGCAACTGTCACCTCCTTGCTGATGTACATACTCAGACACGTGGATCCGCCACCGCTCCTTTCCTTTGGCCATGCTTCTCTTCGCCGTCTCGGCGTTCACCACTGAGTTGGGCCCGCCTGGCTCGCAACGGCAGCGTTGGTGCAGCTACCAAAAATAGAGCTGCTGCGCTTCTGTCGCTGGCCTTCTCATGCAGAACCACGCTGCGCCACCCTGCAGTGGAGCGGTTTCGTGGTTTTTTTTTCGGTTTTCCACGGAGGCTGAGCTGGCTTCGGCGCGGCATACCGTCCCCTTGTGGTTTGGCCCGAGGCTGATGCATGCAACCTTGAATAAATCCACACGAGCCCTGTCCACTTCCCTTCCTGCTGTACCACCTGATTGGACATTCATCTTGGCATCCGTCACGATATTTTGACAAACTACTCCTTTGCCGAGTTTCTAAAAGCTGATTGAACTGGAAGACGTGACTAGCGCGCGTCCTAGCGTCGCTTGTCCTCCTCTCCTCTGGGAGGCGCACGTGTCACAGCACGTGTTGCGCGCCACGACGTAAAATAGATAGGAAAAAAAGAAGAGAACGGTTACGGCCCTGTGTTGCTGACTGCCGTCCCGCAACGGTCATCCATAAAGCAGGTCGCACCGCAATCGTTACTGCAGAGGCTTTGTCAAGGTGAAGTCTATGATGAGACCATGGCTCCGACGGCCTAAGGCGATCCTTCTGTCAAAAGCGGGCCACGTAGCCCCCATTCTCTTTGTATTTCCTCGCATTCAGAAGTAATTCTTTTTCCGGCCTGTCCGGGTGTATTGACTGAGATGCCATTCCACATCACCGTCTTTGTTTTCAAGCGTGCCCCCTCGAATTTCGAACGGTCTCATGGTCATCCTCGGGCCAACTTCCGCAAGTTCAATGCTGTCGTATCCTGTCTGCACGAAGACATGATGCCTGATCTCGATGCTGTCATCTATATTCTTGAACGTCAGGACCCTATTCCCAATCTTATGTTTATTGGTTGTGGCCTCCCGTGGAGGGAAAATGTGCTTGAGTATCTTCGCGATCCGGTGACCCAGGGGCGTCGTGAATCCATCAAAAATAAGATGAGGATATGACTCGCTCACGGTCCCCCGAACACTACCAGGAATATCGTGCCGCAAGACGACATTGTGAAGGGAAAAAGAAATAGTAGGGCCGTACGGAAAATGTGTTAGTGTTAGGGCTGTAGGAGTGCCACGATGTTCGTGCAGCAGAACAATGTCGGTTAACCCTGCCGACTGCGCAGACTGTACCAGGTCAGGAAGAATAAGCCCTCCTCGGTTCATTCTTATCGACGTTGGAAGAAGTAATCGAATCTCCTTGGAAAAAGCAGAAAGCCTAGACGAGGGATTCCTTGATGTTGTCACGAGCACTCGCGGATCTACCAGGCCCGATAGCTGAGAATACTCGTCGTCCAGGTCAAGCTGTTCGTTGGTACTGAGATCCGGTGCAGACTCATCATACGCAAAGTCCTTTCTTAGAGACTTATCATTGGCGATAGCAGGGTCCAAGCTTTTTCCCGATGCCAAAGATGCCCGCAACTTGGCTCTTTTTTCACTGATTTCGGCATCACGTAGCAACAAAGCCCTCCGGTAGAGGTAGTCCCGCCGTTGGCGGGATTGTTTGCGCTATTCATTGAATTTAGCTCAATCTCCATTCTCGGCACGAAAAAACTCACGATCATGGTGCTGCCTCGTCCTTTGTCAAAGCGGCAGGTGTGAGGCCGATGTGACAGTTCATAAGCCATTAAGAAAGACTCCCATACTTGGCGAGAGCTTTCCGGACTTTTACCGGTATCGATTTGAAAAAGGGCTGGACGTAACTTATCACGTGGCCGTTCGAAGTGTCCCACCAACTGTTCTACCCGAACGGAGGAGGATTCGACCGGGTTTCGCAATCGTAGACCTTGATCTGAAGCCATCAAACTCGCAAACTCTGATCCCCAGGTCCCTCACTTCTGCAGGTTTTTTACCGCCCCAGGAAACTAGCAATCGATCAGCCTATTGTATTTCACTATAGGAAGCGATCTCTTGGCAATAATCTCGACCGCGATGATGTGAAGCGCGGATAAGTCTCGAACACCGGATTATTTCTGTTCACTCCGTCTCAACCGCCTAGAGCAGCCGCGCTGGGCTTGCCTTGCATCAACCCACCATCCAGAGGTGAGTCAAGCCTGAGAGTTTTTCCATTTCGCAGTTTTTTATTTCTACAGTAACAGAAAAACAAAGCAGCTAGCCTCCTGCCCTCATTACTCAAAACCATCAGCTGACACGGTGCCCAGGCTGATACCCGAAACGCTGCCATCGCACTCTCATCTCACAAACAGGCAACATCATGGAAGGTGCCTTCACACATGTAGGCAATCACCTCATATCCGACTCGGCTTCTGCCATAAATGCTGGTGCCGACGATCTCTCTGCGCTCGAACCCGATGAAAGTCTGCTGTATGGCAATCACCACGACTCCGGCGGCCGACGTCGCGCCGACGATGATGATAACCAGATTGAGACCCTTGGAGAAGACGAAAATGAGAGCTTGAACAGTGCCCCGTTGAGGGATTGCAGGGTATGAAGTTGGAGAACTCAGAGGAGGAAAAGACTTTACCCCCTCATGCATGCGCGTAAGTGGCATACCTCAGGCAACATCTAAGCGTTTCTAGAAGTAGACTGACGCGATACTCAAGTTACTGTGGAATCCACTCCCCTGCCTCCGTCGTCAAATGTCTCACCTGCAACAAATGGTTTTGCGGCGCGCGAGGTAACGGCTCGTCGACTCACATTGTCAACCACCTCGTCCGAGCGAGACACAAAGAAGTTCAGCTGCATCCCCGGTCGACATTGGGAGACACTGTGCTGGAGTGTTACAATTGTGGCACCAAGAATGCGTTCCTACTCGGCTTTATCCCGGCAAAGTCTGATACCGTCGTGGTTCTGCTATGTCGTCAACCCTGCGCGGCGAACACGCCGAACAAGGATATGAACTGGGATATTTCGCGATGGGAGCCTTTGATTGAAGAAAGGGCTTTTCTGAGCTGGCTAGTGTATCCGCCGTCTGATTCCGAACAGCTTCGAGCCCGTCACGTTTCGGCGAGCACGATTTCCCGACTGGAGGAGATGTGGAAGCTGGATCCAAACGCCACAGCTGTAGATCTCGAAAAAGCATCCAACATCGATGACAACCCCGATCCGGTTCTACTGAGATATGAGGACCCTTACCATTATCAAAACATTTTTGGCCCTCTGGTCAAGATGGAATCAGACTACGACAAGAAGTTGAAGGAAGCTCAGTCCGAGGACGGATTGATAGTACGTTGGGACTATGGTCTCAACACAAGCACCTTGTCAGCTTTAACTACACAAGATAGAGTCAGGCGACGTTAAGCTCGCTGTTGGAGATGAGATGAGATTGCGCTATAACGGCGAGCTCCGGCAGGCGTGGGAGGGCGTAGGCTACGTCATCAAAATCCCCAACAGCCAGTCGGACGAAGTGTGCCTGGAGCTGCGAAAGAGTGGCAATGACAAGTCGATGCCGACGGACCTCTCACACAACTTTTCTGCCGATTACGTCTGGAAGGCGACGTCGTATGATCGCATGCAACTGGCAATGAAGACGTTTGCCGTCGACGAGCTGAGCGTGTCGGGCTACATCTATTACGTTCTCCTGGGCCATGAAGTCCAACTGCAGCCGATGAAAGCAATGCAGCCCAAGAAATGGTCTGCGCCTGGGCTTCCCGACCTGAACCAGAGCCAGGTGGATGCTATCAAGTCGGTGCTCCAGAAACCCATCAGCTTGATCCAAGGCCCTCCTGGTACGGGCAAGACGGTGACGTCTGCTACGATTATCTACCATTTGGCCAAGACGACGGGCAACCAGGTTCTTGTCTGCGCACCATCCAACGTGGCAGTCGATCAGTTGTGTGAACGTGTTCACCGAACCGGGCTCAAGGTGGCTCGTCTGACGGCCAAGTCGCGCGAGGACGTCGAATCGTCAGTTAGCTTTTTGGCCTTGCACGAGCAGGTGCGCATGGCGGACCACAACACGGAACTGGTGAAGCTGTCGCAGCTCAAGAACGAACTGGGCGAGCTGTCGAGCCGAGACGAGAAGAAGTACAAGCAATTGACCAAGCTTGCCGAGCGTGAAATCCTCCAAAATGCCGACGTGGTCTGTTGCACCTGCGTCGGCGCGGGCGACCCGCGCCTGTCGAAGATGAAGTTCCGCAACGTGCTGATCGACGAGTCGACACAATCCGCAGAGCCCGAGTGCCTGATCCCCTTGGTTCTCGGCTGCAAGCAAGTTGTGCTCGTCGGCGATCACAAGCAACTGGGACCGGTTATTATGAACAAGAAGGCGGCCAAGGCCGGACTCAACCAGTCACTCTTTGAACGCCTGATTCATTTGCAGTTGTCGCCGATTCGACTCAACACCCAATACCGAATGCACCCGTGTCTCTCGCAATTCCCGTCTAACATGTTTTATGAAGGAGCGCTGCAGAATGGTATCACGCACGAGCAGCGGATTCGAAAGGACGTGGACTTTCCGTGGCCCATGGCTGAAATGCCGATGATGTTCTGGTCGAACCTGGGTACGGAGGAAATTTCAACATCGGGAACGTCATATCTCAACCGCACGGAGGCATCCAACGTAGAGAAGACGGTGACTCGCTTTTTCAGGGCCGGCGTGAAGCCGAGCGAGATTGGGGTCATCACCCCGTACGAAGGTCAGCGGAGCTACATTGTGACGACGATGCAAAATGCTGGGCAGTACAAGAAGGAGCTCTACAAGGAAGTCGAGGTGGCGTCGGTGGACGCGTTTCAGGGCCGAGAAAAGGACTTTATCGTGTTGTCGTGCGTTCGATCGAACGAGAATCAAGGCATCGGGTTCCTGTCGGATCCACGCCGTCTCAATGTGGCGCTCACGCGAGCCAAGTATGGGCTGGTTATCCTGGGCAACCCGAAAGTTCTTTCGAAGCATGAGCTCTGGCACAGCCTGCTGGTGCACTTCAAGGACCGCAAATGCTTCGTCGAAGGACCTCTGACCAACCTTCAGGCGTGCCTACTCCAGTTCAGCAGACCGAAAGTGAGTTACCGTCAGAAGAACAACTACCAGGCGCAGATGATGGGCGGAGCTGGGTACGCGAATGGGCGTCACCATAATGGGATGCCAGGGGACCGCGACATGGACGCAAGTTCGATGATGTCGTACATCCCAGACGACGTATCGTCATTCCAGGGGTCTGCCTTCGGCGGCGCGGCGCTCAACACGGCATTCCCGCCCATGTTTTCGAGCTTCACGCCGGAGCACTGGCCCGGGCTCCCAGGCGTCGGAGGGCCAGGGCGCGGAAACAAGGCCCGAGGCCGGGCGGCGGAGAGCGTGGCGGGCGAAAGCGTGGCCAACTCGGAAATGACGGAGACTACGACGACGAGCGTGCTCGGCGGCAAAGGCGTGGGCCAGGGCGGAGCGAGCCTCGGGGCCGGAATGTACGATGCGGTGACAGGGATGCGACCAGTGTCGTACACGCAGAACGACCGGCTGAAACAGTACGTAGAAAGCAACGGACGGATGGCGGATGCTAGCGGATATGGGCGGCGCTACGACGACGACGAGAAGAGCATCAGCACGGCCTTCCACAGCCAGTTTGGCGGGGGATACGACTGATGGATGAAGCGGCGACAAGCTGACGCAAAAGGCAGCCAGGCGGACGACGGTGGCGCCTCGGAGCCTAACGGACAACTTGCTTTGCAAAGGACGTAGTACGAAGAAGACGGCCACTAGACCTGTCTGTTGGCAAGCGAAACGCTGTGAGCGGAGCCGGCCCAGATCGCGAAGAGGCGCGTGCGTGGGGTCCCTGCGCGCTCGACGGCGTCTCCCTGTACTCAAGGGAGAGGGGGGTTGGGGGAGGGGAGCCAGCCGGGAAGCCAAAGCTCGTCAGATTAAGATTGCACATGCTGGCCTCGACGGGATCACGGATGGCTAACGAAGACGGCAAGTTTTGGACACCGCAGCATGCGGTGGACGAGGCGGCAGCAGGATTAGTGAGGGTCAAGGGACGAAGGCAGGAAGGGGACGGAGGCTCTTGGCTTTTGGCTGTTGGCCGGACTGATGGACGAGGCCCCTATGTAGGCAGCGGCTCTGCCGTGGCCGCGACGGGACTCGGCCAACCGGTGGTGTTGGACTGCGCGTGGCAGTGCTGAGTGACGATATAGGGCGGGTCGAAATGATGCATACATTTATTTTATAACGTGCGTGTAGCTGGGCTGTGGAGACGGACAGACAGAAGTGATAAACGGGCTTGCGTCGATGCGCCCGGCCGGGTGTCCATTACGGACCCTGCCATGAGCGACGGGCTCGAGTGTTTGCGCATCCGGGTGAGACGGCCAGTTGGATGCGGGACGCGAGGGAGGCAAGTCTTATTGATGGCAGCACTCCCTTCAAAGCAAGGCCCAGCAACGGTCGACAGCCAAGGGGAAGCGCGCGGTGGGCGGTACGCCAGAAAAGGGGGAGGGGACAAAGAGACGGACAGGACGTTGCCCTGGAAGTCGTGACTACTGTATCCTATTCAGACCGCCGCCAAGACGAGCCAGGAGAGTCCCAAGGGAGGGTGAGGCGTGAGTACTTGTTACGAGGGAGAGAGGTGCCGGACAAAGGAGCCAAGTATAGATGGGCCCTGAAGGCTGAAGGCGTCGGTAAAGAGCCGAGGAAGGAGTCGGTGTTTACTGTTTTACGACATCACCGAATGAGTCGCCGCCTTTTGGCTGCCACGGCACGCATCGCGGCGGGCTGTTCATGTCCACGTGTCGCTGTAGAGATACATTCTCTGTGCCGTAGTGACGCCTTGCCGCCACGAGGTTTGACCCGCCTCGGCGCGTACAGCTACTTTAGGACGCGGACTCTGGCCTTCCATGACGCTGTGCCGCCGTTGTCAAGCTCTTGGCTTGTTGTGAGTACTGCATCCTGGTCCTCCTGATTCTTGTCCCGATGCGCTTCCTCCCTGGCTCCTTTCCCTTGCGGTTCTTTTCCACCTCGCTCTCGCCGTCTTTCTTTGGTGTTGGTCCTGTTGGTCCTGTTGGTCCTGCTCCTGCTTTTGCTCTTGCCTCTCCTCTGCTCCTGCTCCTGCTCCTGCTCCTGCTCCTAGTCTCATATTCAACGCAGCCTGCTTCCTTAGACGCATCGATCGCCTCGCAGAAAAGACGATGCGCCGCCACTCGTCATGGTGAACCAGCTACCGAGCCGACGAGTCCTCCTGCTGGCCGTCTTCTCCCTCACTGCCGTCGGCCTCTTGCTCCATCTCCAACGCTCTGGCCCGGCTGCGCCAGCAGCAGGGATCCCACAATACGTTCCCAGCAGCCGGGACTGGGCCAAGACGACGCCTTTTCATCCGGTCGTAGATGTCAAGACACCGCCTGCTGGCAAGCCGAGGCCCCTGGCCCAGCGTCCAGGCCCGGGATGGGGCCGAGGGCCCCGACGATGTGGCGCGGGCGCGCAAGGAGGCGGTCCGCAGGGCCTTCTTCAAGAGCTGAGAGGTCTACAAGAAACATGCCTGGACCAAGGACGAGCTTATGCCGCTGTCGGGTCGGGGCCGGCAGACCTTTTCCGGCTGGGCTGCCCAGCTGGTGGATGCACTGGACACGCTGTGGATCATGGGCCTCAAGAACGACTTCCGCCTCGCCGTCCGCGAGGTGGCCGTCATCGACTGGGCCAAGCCGCATGACGACCGGCCTGTTGACTTGTTCGAGGTGACCATTCGCTACCTCGGCGGCCTTTTGGCCGCCTACGGTCTGTCGCACGAGCCCGTACTGCGGGCCAAGGCCTTCGAGCTGGCCGACGTGCTCTACGCCGCCTTCGACACACCCAACCGGCTGCCGGTGCGCTGGCTCGACTTGGTCAAGGCCAAGGCCGGCCAGAAAGTGGCGGAAATGGCCATGTCGGCGGCCGCCGGCGGCTCGCTTTGCCTCGAATTCACCCGCCTCAGCCAGATCACGGGCGACGTCAAGTACTACGACGCCACCGAACGCATCAAGCGCTTGTTGCACACTCTGCAGCCTCAGACCAAGGTGCCCGGCCTGTGGCCGCGCGTGCTCAACTTCCACGACGAGACGGCCGACGTCGAGGTCTTTACGCTGGGCGGCGGCGCCGACTTGTTGTACGAGTATCTGCCCAAAATGCACGCCCTGTTGGGCAGGCTCGATCCAGAATACGAGAAGATGGCGGTGCGAGCGCTGGACGCGGCTCGCGACAAGCTGCTGTACCGACCCATGACGCCCAAGCATGACAGCATCCTCATGGCCGGCAGTCTTCACTGGAGGAACGACGACCGGTCGACGCTGACGCCCGAGGCTCAACACCTGGCCTGCTTCGTCGGCGGCACCTACGGCCTCGCCGGCCAGCTGATGGGGCGGCGCGAGTACGTGGACCTGGCGTCGCGTCTGGCGGCCGGGTGCGTCTGGGCCTACGACTCGTTTGCAAGCAATATCATGCCGGAGATGGCAGAGCTGGTGGCCTGCAATGACGTCAAGGGCCTGTACCCGTTTGCGCACGAGGCCGTTCAGGCGGGCGGGCTGCGCGAGGACCTGCCGGCGGGCTTCGTGCGCGTGTGCGACCCGCGCTACTTGCTGCGACCGGAAGCCATCGAGAGCGTGTTTTATATGTGACGCATCACAGGCGATCAGGCCTGGCGGGATGCCGCCTGGCGCATGTGGCAGGGCATCGTACGGGAGACGGAGACGGAGCTGGCGTTTGCGTCTATTGACGACATCAAGGTGCACTCGAGTGCCAAGGCTGATTCTATGGAGGTGAGTTTTTTTTTCGTTTTTTTCGGCTCTTTCAATTGTCTTTTCTATGTGGCTTCCGTGGTGGCTTTCCTTCGATGGTGTTGCTCGATCGGCTTGTTTAATTGTTGCTGTATCATCGGTAGATAGCGGCAGGAGGCCGGCTCAAGCTAACGCATCCATTTAGACGTTTTGGTTGGCGGAGACGACCAAGTATTTCTATTTCATCTTCGAAGACGAGAGCGTTATCAATTTAGACGAGTGGGTGCTCAACACGGAGGCGCATCCGCTGCGGCTGCCGACGGCGAGGTAGCACGACCAGGCGACGGACTCACGACGGAAGGATGGCAGTCATCGTCATGCGCATCGGTAAAAGAGAAGTCTGCAGCGTCGAGAAAGTTGCATGTACATTACACAGATAGATGTGACGTCCGCGAGGAGTGGCATACCGCCGAGTGGTCGCTTTCATAATACTGCTGGCGTACGGCGCGCAAACGATGGTGTGCTCTCGTGGCAGCAGCGCAGCTGCGCCAATCAGCAGCCCCAGTGTCAAATCCAGTGTTGAAAGTAGGGAGCAATTCGTTGTCGTTGTGGCTCGAGAGGATTCGGAATGGAAGCATCTTTTAGTTGATGGTGCAAGCGCTATCTCGGCCGCAGAAGCTACGAACACGTTCCTTCTCTCGTGGACACGGACGTGTCGCGGCGGCGCCGAAGCCACGTGACATGTGCGCTTGTACTCCAAGCCGGCTTGCAGCCGCGGACCCTCAGAGGGATGACGATGTATGTCACATGACCTCGACCTGTGTGTTCTCGCACCTGCTGCATACGTCATGCGTGGCGGCGGGCCGTCTCGGCCGCATCCATCTGCTCTCCTCCTTTTCCCGCAAAGCAAAGCTCAGGGTGCGATGCGTAGCGTGTCTACCCGACGGACCGGACGCCACCGAACCCGGACCCCTGCGCCTCTCCTCCGGCATGCCACCTCGGCCGCGGTCCGGCGCTCGCCGACTGGTCGACGCAGCCCTGCGCCCCGTCGCGCCCGCCGCCGCGAGGAACCTGCACGCGTCGCGCCCTCTGCTGCGCCGCCGCGATGCCGGCGACGAGGCCGGGCTTGGCGGCGCGGCGGCCGCTAGGCTGAATCATTACGCGCGGCTGCGGGTGCGGCGTGACGCGTCGCTGGGCGACATCAAGAAGTGCGCCGCGCCTGGGCCCCCTCCTCCGCCATCGTATTGCCGCTCGGCTCACCTCGTGCGCGCGGCAAATC
>KN173762.1:171928-231345 GCA_000758425.1 Nilaparvata lugens yeast-like symbiont | reverse complement strand
TTTCTGTGATGAGCTCTGCCCAGCTGCATAAAAAAGTGTCATCGTTTCGCCGCTCCTGAAAAGTATTGATAGTCATGTCTGATCCGGGGGGCGAGTACCGCTCGATCAAGTCCGGCTTCAGTTTTTTCGAGGAGAGGGCATGGCGAGCTTCGAGCTCGTTAGGGGACCAGCATGATACCCGATTGACTGGCTGCGGCCTGGATCGTGCATGCAGTCACGTTTCTTGGGCCTGGAGTGCCCCCTCACGCCCTGTCTTGGACCGGGAGGCTGTGCATAGGGCTGATGACTAACTATACGGGCGGTACACACGTGAGACAGCCGCGCCTCGCGGCACCACGCCGTGCCATGTGTTGGTCGTTTAGGCATGAGTCGTCTCGGTCAGTAGGGCGCGGAGAGGAGGGAGAGCCGCGAGGGTTTGACCTGGGCGCTTCACGTCATAAACTCAGCGCTATACCTGTTAAGTGTGCCATTCGACGGCTTGTTTGGTTGGCGGGAGGTTTGTGCCCCCAGGCGCACTGCAGGCGGTGCCCTGGTTCTGTAAGCTGGCTGGGTCACGAGGCCAAGGGGGGGAAGGGTGAGGGGTGTGGTGTGTTTGTACTGGGGAGAAATTGAGTCAGATCCTGGAGATCCACGTGGATATTTCGGGAAGAGCAAGGAAGTGGAGGTGAACCCCAGCGTTGATCCAGGTCGGGCCTTTTGTCTGGGGAAACATGGTCTTGCCCGTCTTGCCGTCAGCCTCATCAAACCCAGAGCGAAGGGAAAGGGGGAGAGGGAGAAGGAGAGTTTGGGGGATGTCAAGGGAATCGAGCCAAGACCAGAGCGAGGGAGAGCGAAAACGAAAACGAGAACGAGAGCGAGAGCGATAGCATGTGCGTGTAAGACACGAAGAGAGAGAGAAAAAGAGAGAAGAGAGAGCATGGGGGGAGGGGAGAGAGAAAAACAGAGGTACCAAGCAAGGCTTACGGCAGGCGTGCGGGCAGGCATCAAGACGCAGGCGTAGTTTCGTATGACGCGAGCGAAAGCAACGCAGAGCGAGCGCACGTCAGCCCGGTCGGGCATGCCGAGCGGGGCCGCTCGTCCGTCCGGGCTCGGGGCGGACGACGGCGCGCGCTAGCGCCGGCCCCTCGGGGGAGGTGGAGGGCGGGTAGATGGGATGGCAGATTTTGATGGCGGATGGGACGACGTTATGGGATGGCGGGGTGGGACGGCAGGCGGCCAGGAGCCAAGCACGCTTCCAGCGGGGGGAGGACCCCGTCTTCTAGGAGATGTCGAAGGAGCTTAATTCAACGCTCTGCCCGCCAGCGTGCGCGTGTAGCATGACTTGTGGTAGGCTTGTATGTATTGTGATGTGTAAATGTACCAGTAACGCCGGTCAAGAGGGGGGCCGAGCCTGCTTCCTCATGGCCCGCACGGTGCCGCCCTCGGGATGGGTATGCTGTCGCTCCTCGTCACAGGCACGCACTTGCGTGGCACCGACAGGAGCCACCCAAGGTCCGTCTCGTCTCGTCTCGTTGCATCGTACTACCACATGGCGTCCCGGCCCGTGTCTCTTTGGTGCAGAGCCGGCCCAGGAGGAACAAAGGAACCGTGCAGCCCACGAAGCGCGAAAGGGCGTGCTCCAGAGAAGGAAACGATAATAAGCAAACAGGCAACTCGCCTCCTCCCCTCACTCTGCCCCGACAGCCGCCAATCGTTGCCGCCATCGTCGCCGCTCGCTGACCTCGGAACGGCCCCAGGTCCCAAAAGCTGGAGGGCGCCGCTGAGTCACCTGCCGAGCGCTGACGCAGAAGCATGACGCAGAGTGAATGTGAAAATGCCTTGCCGCCTGGCGCCAACCGCCGCCAAACGCCGCCGCCGTGCCGTCATCGATCCTCGCTATCCTTGTCCTGTGCTCCCCCCCTTGGCTCTCGCTCCCGTTGGCGCGCCTGCGGCTGCCTATGAGTCTGGGGCCCAGTCACCCTGGCTTTACCGGATGCTGGGTAAGAGGGGGGCTCTGCTTTTGCCACGGCCGCGGCCGCTTGCTGCTGCTCCTCCTCCGACTTTGGATGTCCGCAACGGGTCCGACCCGACGAACCCCTCTCCCGATCGGCGCTTGTTCGCATCAGGAACCGGCCGAGTCTTATCCAGGCTGCAACGACAGGGCAGAACTTCCCTCCCCTTGACCCTCCTCTCCCTGCTCGGCCTGCCAGATCCTTCCGCTTCTTTTACCTCGGGCGCCTACTCGCCTGCTGTGTGTTTGTGCCGTCGCTCCCAGAGCACCCTGGCCCAAGACCATCGGCCGACCCGGCGCACTGAGGCCGCTGGCAACGAGATCCATGACGACGACAAGGCCATGATATCCCCGCTTGCTCTTTCGCACCACCCTGTCTTGGCTTGGCGCTCTCGCGGCGCCGCCGTCGCCCCAACCCAGCCTTGCATGGAAAGCAAGGTTCAAGTGGGATAAAAGCATAAAAGCCACGATCCCCCCACCTTCCATTTTTCTCTATCCACCCCCTCCAGTGTCACCTGGCCTCTTGCGCACTCGTCTGCCTGTTCTTGACTTGCAACATCGACCAGGCCGGGCCGCACAGCAAGGCTTAGCCAATGCATAGGCGTCCCAACCTCCAAAGTCACGGCTCGCAGGCCAGTTCACCTCTCCTCTCCCACCCCCCTCCCCTCCAACCTTTTACCAGTCTCCTCGATGCCTGACGCCGCTCGCTCGCATCCTGGACCAATTGTCAACCGGTCCCTCCCTAGGAGCCTCTTCCATCTTCTCGTCCTGTTCCTGCAATTCGCTTTTACCACACATGATGACGCACACGAACCACTCGTGAGAATGGGAGAGCAAAGAGTGGGAGAGAGCGGGGCGGAAGATGGTCAGATCAAGGGTCAGTAGGAAGACAGGCGGTCCTGCAGGTTCCGGCTCCCGTTCGCGTGTCATCGAGCGGAACAGAGCCAAGCGACCGGAAATAGATACCGAGCTCGAAACACGGCCCCAAAAAAGGGAGGCCGAATGATGAGGCGAGAGCCATGCACAGCAATGACTCCCGCTTCCCCCCCTCCGCTTTCCCTAAACCATTCTCCCCTCCGCTTCCGAGCTCCGAACTCTGAGGCTATGACAAACACCCGTATCCTTATTTTGTCTCCCGCCCTGGTCCTCTTTGGCTGTCCTTTGACGCCGGGTAATACGAGCCCCGTTCGAGTCAGAGAACTCGCGGCGCAGGCAAAATAGCCTTGCCTGGGGGCGATGCTTCAGGCATCACCGTATGGACGCCTCCTCCTTCTCTTCCTCCTCCTCGGCCGAGTATTGTACCGTGCGGTCACGGGTCATGAACCCAAGGCCTCCTACTCGACTCGTCTGCCCCTTGTCATGGGTTTTTTTTATTTATACGGCTTTCCAAGGCCACTTCAGAAGGCAATGGACTCATTCAGCTGCCCTTAAGCTTCATCAGTAAATCACTTCTTCGGCTTCATCACCCTCCAGTAATTGGAAGCAAGGAATACTAGCAAGGTCGCCCATCCTTATCGTCGTCATCGTCGTCGTCATGGACGCCGCGGGCTTTCACATCCCCTTCTCCGACGGCGTCGTGTCAGCCATACAACTTCGTCTTGCCGTCGTGCTCCTCATTTTCGCCTACTTTTGGCCCGTCGTCTCGCGTGTCCTCATCTCACTCGCCAAGTGCATGCCCTTTGTTGAATCTCGAAGCCTCGACGGCAGGCCCAGATGGCAGGCCTTGCCCCATGTCTCCTCCACGATCCCTTGGATAGGCCACGCCCTGCAATTGCGTCGGCGCGGAGCGCGATATCTGCAGCAGCTCACCGTCAGCACCCTGGCCGACGTCTTCACCATCGACGTCCTTTCCAGTTGGGTCTTGACTGCCAATCCCTCCGTTGAAAAGGCCTTGGCCAGGCACGTCCACGAGACCAGCCTGGCGCGGGTTATTTCCCTCATCGGCCCATGCCCTGTGGGGATCGCGGAACCCGTGGAACGATGAAGAAGAGTTCATGAAGCAGTTTGTGTAAGCCCTTGCTCCCTCCTAACCTGCACGTCACCCCGCCGTTTGCCCGTTGGTTTGTTTCCCTCCCTCCCTTCCCTCGTGGGGCCTGACATGATGCTGATGTCACGGATTGAAGCGTTCTGAGCGACCAGTTCGAGTCGCTGTCTCAGCCCATGACATGGCTGACGGCCCGCGATACCTACCGAGCACGGCACTTCCTGGTCAAGAGGCTCATGGCCTTCCACACCGAACACGGTCAGAGCCGACAGCTGAGTGTAGCTCACCGAATCAATGCCATCGCCATGAGCGACGAGCACTGGCAAGACAATGTCGACTACTACCGCTGCGAGCTGCTCGAGGCGCTGGGCCTGTTGACCACGGCCAGCACGCTCTCCGTATGGCTTGTGCGCCACCTTTTGGCCGAGCCCCAACTCAGAGGCAAAGTCGTCGACCAAGTACGCCGACTGGGCGAGCTCGCGTCCGACGACGGTACCGGATCTCATCAGCTCGACCTGGCCAATCTCCGGACGGCGTGTTCCCATCTCGTGGCGGCCTGGTACGAAACGCTCAGGCTTCATGTCACGGCCGTACCGCGCATCGCCACGCGCGACTTCGAACTCGACGTGCCCTCGCTCGTCGACACAGTGCAGGTGCGGGAAGGCGACGTGATTCTGATGCCCATGCTCTCCTTCAACCTAGACGAGTCCACATGGGGTCCCGACGCCGCTTCTTTTGCCGCCCAACGCTTCATCAACACCGCCGGCAAGCTGAACACGGCCAAGATCCGCCGCGTGCGCGGTTTCAGCCTGGCCGGGAACCTGTGTCCCGGGCGGACCTTTGGCTTCGACACGGCCATGGCCGCCGTGGCAACCCTGCTGCGCGACTTCGACGTGAGCAGCGGAACCTCGACCAGCCGGTCCACGGCCCTGCCAGCTCTATTAGCCATGAGCGGAAAAAACGTCGGCTTCGAGCATCTGGCTGACGATGTGCCGGTAAGGCTAGTCCGCACAGGCGCCGTCTGACGCCGGAGTGGCTTAGCCGCAAGCCCAGAAGCGAGAGGGACGGCGGCCCGAGACTGGATCCTTGTTCCCCTCCCTCATTATATTGTACTGAATTATTGACCCTGTGCTATTAGTGGACAGTATGGACGCGGAGGGAAGGGAGGCGAGCGGGATGGCCCAGAGGTGGCGAGACCGAGCGTTTGTGCTGCATTCGACCAACTTCTTTTCTGTCAGCTGCCGCACATTTCTCTCACTCGCTCGCTCACCCACCCACTCTCTTCCTCTGTCTTGTTCCTCCTCCTTCATGCCCCTCCCTTTGCCCTTTTTTTCGGCCTCTTTCTATTTTGCCCTCTTTTCCTTGTACAATCTCGACATGGCGTGTGTGTGTGTGTACTTCGTTTTTTTGGGGTGGGGAAACGGAAGTACTTTTAGAGCTGTGATGAGCGATCTCACGACGCATAGACGATGCTATATGAAATACACGCGACGTGCGTACGATGCAATGATGGGTCGGATAGATGGATGCAATCAGTGGGAGTTTTTCTTGTTTGTACCGCAGTCAACTCGGCCAGGGTTGTCGACTTTTCATGGTGTCGCTTCTCGGTGAATTCGGCAAGTAGCACGTGATGCAGCCTCGCGGAGCTCTACCTGGCGGACCATGACATTCTGTGAGGACTTGAGCTGGCCCAGGAGCGGTCAACGTCCGCTAAGTGCCCCGGCCACTCCGGCATCACAGGCAACGACACCGCAGACACTCTGGCCAAGGAAGCCTGCCGCGCACCCTTCCTCCTCCCCCTCTCTCCCACCATCGCAAGAGCCAGGCGAATGGTGGAATCACGATACAAAGCCTCGGTGGCGGACTTTTGGTACTGCTTTCCCATACCTCGTTGCCCTCGACTGCACCTGTAAGACCAATAGGCTCAACATGCCGCTCTTCAATACACATCTGCCACAATACATCTCAAAAAGACCTTCTCGATTGCCTGCATATTTCTTAGCCGCGAGACCCAAGAACACTAGCGCTGAGCTCTCTCGCAGCTGCTCGAAGTTGCTAGAAAAACAGAGTTCCGCCCTCAAATGTAGTATCTCAGACTGCGAAGTTGCCCTTGTCAACGCCGTCGCCGGCCATGTCCCTACAGCGATCCATCTGCTATGCCGCTGACATGTCAGGAAGAACGCGCTTGACAAGAGCAAGGGCTTTCCAAATATTTTTCGAGGGCCCAGCGGCGAAGTCATCCAGAACCCGGCCTTTGACGAATTTCTCGAGGCATAGGAGCAATTCACAGCCTCGCCAGGTGAGGCTACGTTTCAAACTAGACTCCACGACTTCCAGGCACCCGGCCGGCACTCAATAAAGGCAGTCAAATATGCAATCAAGACCTAATTGACCCTTGGAAAGCAAGGTTGGTCCTTTGCTTTGTTGATCAGCATCGCCACTTGGGCCTGGGCAGTCGGAGTACAGTGACGCAAGGTATGAAGAACACAAGTGTGGTGGTTCGTAGCAGGTGTGATTTTTGGTGTGTAGAGAAAACTCTTCCACTTTAAAGCATGGGGGCTGGATCCAGGTCTATATATCCTTTCTCGTTCCCAAGGCCACCAGCCTTCACCCGACATATTGCCGGCTAAGTTCAATACCAGCACCTAAAGGGCCATGACACTATTAGAACTAGCCTATGTTTACCCGACACCCCTTAGCTGCCTGTAGGCTGCCAGTTCTGACGACACATCAAATGCTGAGCTACAAAGCTCGGCACCTGACCACAAAGAATCATTGACCAATCTTCACCTGACTCAACGACTTCAAAGTTTGGAAGAATCACGACAAATTTTCGACTCGTGTTTCCGGCTATGGCTTCTGGATACGATAGAGCTCTTTCGGGTAAGCTCCAGTTACCGTTCTACTCACCCGCACACAAAACTGAAGTAGTCAACAGTGTTTAGGTTCGACTCCAGACCCGAAGATCTCCAATGGTGTCTCTGACCCGGCTGTAGCCCCGACGGGCATGTGTTTCAAGTGGAGTATGCAGGCGAGGCTGTCAAACGAGGTCCGTAAAACTTCATTTCACGGCTTGAGACAAGTGTTTGCGGAAACTTACTGCGACAGCAGGAACATGCGCTGTTGGTGTCAAAGGCAAGAAATTCGTTGTGCTCGGTTGTGAAAAACGTTCAGCTATGAAACTACAAGATACGCGCATCACGCCTTCGAAGATTCAGGTACTGGACAATCACGTAGCGCTTGCCTTCGCCGGACTCAATGCCGATGCACGTATTCTCGTCGACAAGGCGCGGATCGAATCTCAGTCTCACCGGCTCTCTGTTGAAGATCCTGTGACAATAGAGTACATAACTAAATACGTTGCCGGCGTGCAGCAACGATACACACAAGCTGGTGGAGTGCGCCCCTTCGGCATTAGCACACTTGTTGTTGGGTTCGACCCAGGCAGCAAGGTGCCCCGGCTCTATCAGACGGAGCCTTCCGGCATTTACTCTGCTTGGTATTACACGGCATCCCCCATGCTCCTTTTGCGTCAATCGAAAACATTGACTCTTGAACAGGAAAGCAAATGCGATTGGACGCTCAAGCAAGACAGTGCGCGAGTTTCTCGAGCGTAACTACAAGGAAGATATGAATCGTGAGGCTACCACCCGGCTGGCCATCAAGTCGCTCCTCGAAGTCGTTCAGACCGGCGCCAAGAACATCGAGATTGCATTGATGGCTCCCGGAGCGGCCATGGAAATGCTGCCTACTGACGAGATTGAGGGCTACGTCAAGGAAATTGAACAAGAGAAGCAGGAGGAGGCGGCCAAGAAGAAAACTGGGCGTACGCCAGGAACAGGAAGTGCGGCGATTCTGACCAGAGGTCAAGAGGGCTCATCTGCCGACTAAGAAAGCAGTGCTGCATGGCCTATCTTTCATATAGACGTGATTGCAATGCTCGTTGTACCATCATTCGCGCATCAGAAAACGCCCCGTAAATTCTGCCACAAACGAAATGACCCATCCGCAGAAGCGGGCACAACCCTGTAACGCCGTAGCTTGCATCATGGAATAATGACGCAAATTCACCTCGTTTGCCTCACCCAAGCTTATCGGCATCCACATCAGGATCGAATACACTTCTCGGATTTGTCTGCTTGGTTCTTTCATCCTTGAGCATCTTATTATTCATCCGCACATCGTCGCTTTCGACAGACAGGGCGGCCTTTGGGGTCTTCGCATCGATGACGAAGTGGTTATCGCAGTGCGGACAGTACTCGTCGCTTTCCCCAAATTCCTGCGCATCCTTTCGGAAGCACTTCTTGCATTTCTTGCAAGCGAATGTCATATCAAAGGACTGGAGAAGAGGATGGTTTTCTTGTTCGCTATGGCACTCGGCGCAATCGAACCACTTGCGGCCTGAACATAAAGAGTCCCGTTGTCACCTGAGTCAGATACCCGAGAAAAAAGTGTTGTGTTCAGGGACGCGCTTACAGCATGGCGAACGAATCGCGACCTGCGCGTTGAGGATGTGCTTGCTGGTGGATGAGATATTAGCTTCAAGTTCCTTGCTCCGGGGCCTTGTAACACGTACCACATTCCGGTGAGTCCTGCCTGCTTCTCCCTCAGTGTTCCCAAAGAATTTAAAGCTTCTCATATGCCAGAGAGATGCAGCCAAAAGTAATAGGACTAATCAAGGGGACCAGTGAGCTAACGCAAACTTGAGGCACAGCCGACCCAAGAGCTGCGCGTTGTCGGACTTGGAATTTTGTATAAATTACGACCGCATAATGCTTGTTGATTTCTGATTGGTCAGCCTATGTGTGTATAAAGTTAGTTAGCTATTAACTTAGTGTCATTTACCATTTTTGAGCTCACTAACTACGAAGTACAACCAATACTAACCGGCCCTAAGTAACTGCTCGCCCTTTGCCAGACTGTTACCGCCCCATATCTGTTTCGGATCAGCGACATCAACAGGGTTTCTTTTCCAAGCTGACCCTCTTGATACCATGTCTTCGAAGCGGAAATCAGGGACGGTTGGTCCGGCAGTCTCAAAGGTCGGGAGGTCTTCGCGCGTGACGACGCCAGGCGCCGGGACTCCTCGAAGTCTGGAGAGTGTTGACGAACCAGAAGAAGTGGACGCGCCAATCGACGAAGTGCTCGAGAGGAATATCGACAAAAATATTGACAGATTCTCTATTCAAACCTATCAGAAGAAGCACAATATCCCAGAGCCGCTACCCATCGTCTTTGGCGACAATGACTTTTCGTATCTCGAGCCGAAGCGGGATCACCAGAATCGACCTCTTTACATCGATCCTAAGAAGGGCAGAATCAGCCTAGAAAGCTTTAGCCCGTTAGCGGAGCAAGCCCAAGACTTTCTTATCACCATCGCCGAGCCTCAGTCCCGGCCTACGTTCATGCACGAATATACGCTCACAACTCATAGTCTCTACGCCGCCGTTTCCGTGGGGCTGACGCCCGACGATATAATCAACACGCTTGATCGATTTCTAAAGACGCCGCTTCCGGACGAAATAAGAGACTTCATCACGAGCTGCACGCAGAGCTATGGAAAAGTCAAGCTGGTCTTGAAGAATACAAAATATTACGTGGAGTCTCCGGATCCGAACATGCTGCAGACGCTACTCAAGAACCCCAATATTGGACCTCTTCGCGTGCAGGGCACAGAGAAGATTACCACGTCGGCTGCTCCAAGAATTGGAGGCCTCGTAATTCCAGGAACGAAGAACGCCGCTGGAGTGAAGCAGGCCAACGGTCTCCAACAGTCAAATGGAAAGGAGCCAACGGAGAGCCAGCAGCCTCAATCGGGAGATTTTCTGGCCGATCTGAACGAAGAAGACGACGAAGACCAGGAAGTAACACATTCTTTCGAAATTGCCGATAAGGACGTCGAGACGGTACAAAAGGAGTGCCTGAACCTGGGTTATCCCGTGCTCGAAGAATATGACCTGCGGAGAGATGAGGTGAATCCGAATCTCGAGATCGACCTAAAGCCTGGAGCGCAGATCCGACCTTATCAGGAAAAAAGCCTCAGCAAGATGTTTGGCAACGGCCGAGCGAAAAGCGGTCTGATCGTTCTACCTTGCGGCGCTGGCAAGACCCTTGTCGGCATCACGGCCGCCTGCACCATCAAAAAGGGTGTCATCGTTCTGTGTACGAGCTCTATGTCGGTTGTGCAATGGAGACAGGAGTTCTTGAAATGGTCCAACATCAGTCCGGACGATATAGTGGCTTTTACATCTGACTCCAAAGGGTCGGTCTTTAGTGGAAGCACGGGAATCATCGTTACTACTTATTCCATGGTCACTCAATCTAGAGCTCGATCATACGACGCTGATAAGATGATGAAGTTTTTGACGGGGCGTGAATGGGGCCTCATGCTCTTGGATGAGGTACACGTGGTACCAGCAAACATCTTCCGCAAGGTCACATCATCCATCAAGACGCATTCCAAGTTGGGTCTTACGGCTACCTTACTCCGTGAGGATGACAAAATTTCGGACCTGAACTTTTTGATCGGGCCGAAGCTTTTCGAAGCCAACTGGATGGAGCTTTCGAAACAAGGTCATATTGCGCGAGTACAGTGCGCCGAAGTTTGGTGTCCAATGCCGACAGAGTTCTACGACGAATACCTGCGTGCGCCATCTCGGAAGAAGAGCCTGTTGTACATTATGAACCCGCGCAAGTTTCAGGCCTGCCAATATCTCATCAACTACCATGAATCTCGAGGAGATAAGATTATCGTTTTCTCCGACAATGTATACGCGCTCAAGGCCTACGCACTCAAGCTAGAAAAGGCCTATATATACGGCGGCACAGGACAGACTGAGCGGTTGCAAGTCCTGGAAAACTTCCAGCATAATCCGCGTGTTAACACGCTGTTCTTGTCTAAAATAGGAGATACGTCACTTGACCTGCCGGAGGCTACGTGCCTCATACAAATCTCGTCACACTATGGGTCTCGGCGCCAAGAAGCACAAAGACTCGGGCGCATCCTTCGAGCCAAGCGCCGAAACGATGAAGGCTTCAACGCCTTCTTCTATTCGTTGGTGTCAAGGGATACTCAAGAGATGTATTTCTCATCTAAAAGGCAGGCCTTCCTCGTGGACCAGGGATACGCATTTAAAGTTATCACGGAATTGGCCAACATGGAGAAGACGCCGGGCCTAGCGTTCGCGACGGCAAGCGAGCGGCGCGAGCTTCTCCAAAAAGTTCTAGTAGAAAACGACACTTTGGAAGATGAAGACATAACGGACGACCTCTTCCATAGTGGAACTATGGGTTGCAAGAAGGGAACAGCGCGTCGGACAGCCGGCACTTTGGGCGAACTCAGTGGCGGACAAGATATGGCCTACATTGAACAGAATAAACGGATGAATCAATCACTCAAGAAAGGCAAGGGCAAAAAGGAAAGTAATGCATTTTTCATGAAAATTGGTCGCGAAAATGCTAAGCGGGCGGCGCAATAAGACCAGGCGGTTTGGTTCGCGACGTGGCTGACGGGTAACGATGGACGTCAGCGTGGGCTTTTGTAGTTCCTACGGCGGATGAACAGAGAACGCGCATCGGGGTAGGCGTGAATCAGCTCAGGCTTGGCGTTTGTTATATTTGGATAACGGATAGGGCGTACTGAAAGTGCAAGCAACCCGTCAATCTGGTTTTCGAAAAAGTTTAGACCCCGGCAAATGCAACACCCTCCAAATGCAACACCTCCAAGACACACCCTCTCTGTACTACTCTCGCCTTCATCATTCTATGTGCTCGTTTACACAAAATTCAAACATGAAGTTTGGCATACCCTTGGTAGACATTGCTCCACCGGTAGCCTGGTAGATCAAGGCCGGGAAATGGTCCAGAAAAGGGAGGAAGACCAGATTGTTAGGGCAAAGGGTGGTTGAGGCTGCGGAGTTGAAAGCACGCAGTGCATGTAGGCGGCGGTTTGAACGAGTAGCAAAAGAGGCTCGTAAATGGAGGGCATCTGGGAGGCTGGAACGAGCGGAAATATGCGATTCTGAGGACGGAACGCGATGGTTGAAGCGGTTTTAGGTAGAGAAGTCGAAAATATGGCTATTGCCGCGTCCTGGCTATTGCGGTGTCCAGCACCACTTTTAGGTGGTACGAGAGTTCTCGAGTGCCAAATAAAATGGGGCGTAACACGGGTACTCAATTCCAGTATCCAGCTGCGTATCCTCAGAACCCTCAAAGTCACGAGGTCTCGTGAAAGACCACGTGATAAAATTACTTGTCGACCTCTCTCCACAGTATTCGGCAAAGCCGACTGCATCTTGTCTGCATCATCCCCTCTCGCTCTACCAGCTGTCTCCAATTCAGCAAGATGACCAAGGTGAGTCGTTCCCGATTTTCCGTTCAATTTAGACTCAAAAGGCTTCGCCATGTGCAGATGCTTTGACTGTCACGAGCCGCCTCCTCGCTGTCGACACAAAGTCCCTTCCCGCTAATCCCGCCCCCAACAGCGAAGCGCAGCTCTGAAACTTGACTGGGCCAAGGTCACCAGCTCGTTGGGCCTCCGCGGCCAGACCGTCACCTCTCTGCAGGCATTTAAGAAACGTAACGAAGATGCGCGCCGGAAGGTGCAGCAGCTCTCCGAAATGCCGATGACGGTTGACTTTGCCCATTATCGCTCAACCCTGAAGAATCAGGCTGTCGTCGACGAGATAGAGAAGCGATTCAAAGCCTTCAAGACCGTCACTTACGATGTGTCACGTCAATTGAAGGCCATCGATGCCTTTGAGGCAGAGGCTGTTAAGAACGCGGAGGCGACTAAGCAGGCCGTCGACCTCGAGCTCAAGGACCTTGCCGCTACCCTTAAGAATATCGAGGAGGCACGTCCTTTTGAGGACCTTACTGTGGTATGTCCGAACAAGCAAGATTTGAAGCCCTGCGGGAATATTCACCAAATGCCGCACAGGATGAAGTCGCCGCCGCCGAAAAGTCGATCGACGAGAAGACTACGCAGCTCATCACCAAAGGTCGCTGGATGGTGCCGGGATACAAGGTGCGTCATGAAGAGAAGCTGTTGATACTTTAAGAATTTATTGACATCCTTGACAGGAAAAATTCGGTGATCTGGCCATTGTCTAATCGCCGTTCCCCACGAATCATCTGCGAGCCCTTGCTGTATTTTAGCAATTTAGACACAGAGAACTTGCTGTGAACAGGCGCCTGTCTCTGCTGTACTCGGCTCCTCTAGAATACCCTTTTTTTGTGAAGCAGTCTGAGCTCCTGAGGCTGGAGTGATGTATTAACTTTGACGCAAGAAACAATCAAAAACGCAGCCTCCAAGTTACGGTATGCAAGTGAAAAATGGCACTGATGGTCATGGGTGGTGAATAAATCAAACCAGCCACTGAAACCCACAACCACACAGAGCATCTTTGAGTGGAAAATGCAATACTAGCGGACTCGTCGTTGAACTCTCCTGAGCGCTTACTTCCGGGCGGGTGGGTTTGTGTTCATTCGATTGATGACTCCTTTGTCGGACGATAGCATCGAGTCATTGAGTCATCGAGACGAAGGCCCTGTCGTGTGGTATGAAGAATCTGCGGCATCTTTCGAGCGAATTAAGCCGTTGCCGGTTGCTGGCTGGCCTTGGTGACCGCTACGTTGTATTCATAGCATGGAATGTACATTAATCCGTACGGAAAGCCCCTTCCGTCTCTATCGTTGAAATCTCTGGTCGTGCAACGCCGCCGCCCGTAACTCCGCAATGCCTACACCAATTCGTGCCGTACCACCGCCAAATTCGAGATGCTTGATCCACTGCCGCAATTCGAGCCTTTTGAGGACTTTGAGTCCGCTTACGAAGCCGTACAGAACTTTTCCCGGGCCCAAGGCTTCGCGATCATACGGTGCAGAAGCTTTAATTACATCAATGGAGTCCTCCGTCGGCATGGCCTCTCTTGCGCTTGCGCCGGTACCTTCGAGAGCGAGTCTGCCGTCATCCGCGAGACCGAGACGAGGAAGACAGAGTGCCCTTTTCAGTGTAAGGTCGTTCAACGCTGCTCAAACGGCGACATCTGGACCGTCGAGGCGATGTGTGACGACCATAAACAACCGCCCTTCGAGGCCGTGGCCTTCCTCGAGCACCGGAGACTTCAAGAACCCCAAATTGAGCAAATTAGGGCCCTATCTCGCGACGCCAGTCTTTTGGCCCGGTCTATACGGCTAGCCCTAACCTCTCGGGGTAACGTTCTTACTACAGAAAAAGACGTAGCCAACATACAGACCAAGTTTCAGTTACAACGACTAGGAGCCTATACCTCAACGCAAGCCCTGATCGCCCAGATAGACAGGGACGGTGTCTTCTACGCGGAAATATACGATCAGGGCTGCCTTGTTCAAACGGTATGCCTTTTGGGCGATGACTTCGAATTTTGGTGCCGGCATTCGCATCTCTTGATATGGATGTGACGTTCGGCACGAATAGATATGGCCTCAAGCTTCTAGAGATGGATGGGATCACTGCCGTAGGGGGCATCTTTCCCCTAGCCTTCGCCTTAGTCTCTGAGGAGACTGCAGAGGTCTTTGCCTGGTGTCTCGGCCACCTGAAGACTTGGATGACGGACTTATTCCTCGAACGCGGCGACGTTGATGACCTACTCTATCCCTTTATTATCATTAATGACTTCGATTCCGCCGAACGGGCCGCGCTCAGTGAGGTATTTCCACTCGTTCAGTTGCAAATTTGCCTTTGGAATATTATGAAAAAAATATCCTCAAGGCCACCAAGGAGCGTTGGGCCAGCCCCCAAGGAGACCCCTTATCCCTTGATCAAATAGCTGAGTAAAGGGGGGTCGAAGGAGACGAAGAACATAGCAACAGCGGCCTCAACGGCAGCTGCGGCGGCAGCTGCGGCCCCAGCCAACAGGACTTCCTCAAGGCGTGGCGAGGCGTCGTTTTCGCCCCAACCGAGGATGACTTCAACACCAAATGGGAGGCGCTGCAAAGGGATTTCTCAGGTCAGCAAAGACTTCTTGGGTATATCAGGACGACCTATATCCCTGTGTGGCCTCACTGAGCCAAGGCTTGGACCAGAAGGTATTGTAATTACGGTCATACAACGACTTACCCCTGCGAACCTCAGCACCACATCTCAAAGACCTTTATCAAGAATAGCGGCTCGAACCTCCTTCAAGTATATGACGCCCTACGGCTCCAACGGCAGATATATAAGGACCGGCATAAGGCGCAGACTATGCGGGAGGCGGTCCGATATCGAAATAAATACCGGTCTGACCTCTATTTCAACGTCGTTGACGCAGTCTCCTACGGCAGCCTCGAGCGGGTACACTAGCAGTTTTTTCTCGCCAAGGGCCACCTTCTTCATCCAGACCGTCAGACCGATCTTCAGCTTCGCGGCTGTACAGGGAGCTTTACAGCTCAGAACGGGCTCTCTTATTGACATAAGATCCTGATCTCCCTAGACCTTCAGGGGCAGGGGCCCGAGAGGAGGGTCATAGTGACTAGCCCCCTTCCTCTCGCGTTGTGGGACTCGCATTAGTTCTTGAGGACCGATTTGACTGATACGGATCCGTACCACTGGATTAGGGGTCCTCTAATGTTACCCCCATCCAACCGAACAACCCCCCTTCCGCACAGTAAACACGAACGCGTCTTAGTAGCCCTCCGCATTGGTAGCCCCTTAATTTTTCCATCATTTTCCCCAACTTTTAGTGAAAATTCATACATGGACCCTTTTAACTTCAATTACAATGATGCTCTCGAGCGTGCGGTTAAGAGAGTACGGAAGGGTGCGATATTGTGGCAGACTTGCCGGGAGCTTCAAGTCCCGGTGTCGACAGTCCGCGATAGAGTTCGTGGTGCAACCACGCGACAACAAGCTCAGCAAAAGCGTCAAAGGCTATCACAGGTACAGGAGCGAGAACTTATTGATTGGATTCCTGCAGAAGAAAGCGCCGGACGGGGCGCCAACGCTGCGGGATATTCGCCAATTTCAAGAGTTAGTCGTAGTGCAAGGAAACCAACAAGTCCCCAATCGGGCGTCATTGGGATGAGCGCTTCATTGCATGCCTCATCGGCGCTAGGCTAGAGCACGGCACCTTAAAAGTCATACACAATGAGATCAAGACCAAGGTGGGCCGCGGCCTCGATCTCAATCGAAGTCACGATGTCACGGAATCCGGTCTCCGCGCTTTCTTCGACCGCTTGCACGCCTTGATCAAGAAGAAATCCATTGGCTCGAGTCGCATCTACAATGCCGACGAGACTGGACTCGCGGAAGGGCACACGAAAGCAGGAAAAGTGGTCGGCAGCTCTCTGACGGAGCAGTCGACCAAGACATCGAACAATCGCGAGTGGGTCACAATTCTTGACTGTGTGAGCGCCACAGGCGACCAGATCAAGCCGTGCGTGGTTCTCACCGGCACGAGACTCCAGGGGCAATGGTTTCCCCAGAATTTTCCGTCTTGGGCTTTTGAGGCTAGCCCAACCGGCTGGGCAAATCAGGAAATCATCCTCAAATGGTTTAGGGATGTATTTCTTGTGAAGGCGATGCCGCTGGACCGGTCCCTGTGGCGCCTCTTGATCATCGATGGCGCGAGGACTCATGTCAGCGAAGACATGATGCATCTGGCCTGGAAGAACAAGGTGCAGCTCCTGTACCTCCCATCACACTCCTCACATATTACTCAACCCCTGGATGTTGGCGTTTTTTCAGCGTTGAAGACGAAGTATCGCCAGCAGCTTGCTGGCTTCATCGACTTCAACGCAACCGCGCCATAAATGAAACAGCGCTTTATCCAGGCGTATGAAATAGCTTCAGCCGAAGCTATTTCAAAGAGTAAAATCAAAGGAGGCTTCCGAGGCGCTGGCATCTTTCCGACTTGTGTTGATCGGGCGCTTCAATCCTTCTACAAGTCAGGCGCGCCTCAGCCCGATTTCAGAAGGCATAAACGCCCGAGGTCAATAGCTTCAACCCAAACGATGCCTGCCGCACGCCAAGTGACTCAAAGGATCTCGCAGGTCAAGCGCTTCCACTACAAGAGAATGGTAATGGCCCCAATCGCGCTTCACGATCCCTAGTGAGGAAGGCAGACAAAGCTATTGACCAGCGCAACGGTCGTATCGCAAGATTGGCCACGGAAAAGCGATATCGAGATAAAACAGAGGAAGCACAGAAGCCACAATGGCGGAAAGCTGTTGACTACGACCCCAATGAGACCTTCGCGCGCATTGAGTCAATCGCAGAGGCAAGAGACGCTGCTCGTCGCGCCGCACAGCGATATCGGGAACGCTATCGCCTTGACGAGTGCGAAACGTCTCGTAGGGTTTTTAGTCAAATTTCTGGGAGTATGCAGATCACTTTTCAGCTTGAATAGATTTAATTGGAATTTTTGTCGTTGAGGGAATTAGCATCTCAAGATGCTGTGATTTATGTGATTACTGTGCGGAAGGGGGGTTGTTCGGTTGGAGGGGGGGTTTTAGTTATTGCCCGCTGCCGCCGGCCTCAAAACACGGCGCCTGTCCTCCCTCAGGTGCCTCAGAAAGATCAGGAACAACGGCCTGATCAGCCTGATCAAGGGGCTCAAATCGGCGCGCTGCCGGCATCACAACAAGGCAGGGACGTCAGGGGCAGGGGCCGCGGCAACGCTGCCGCCGGCGTCACAATTGACGATCAGATCAAGGCGATGATCACAGAGGTTATCCTTCAGCAACAGCAACTTGACCTCCTTGCAGCGGCAGCCGCCTTGGCAGGAGCGTCCGCCTGGTCACGAGCGGCAGCCTCATCGCCGGTAGCCTCAACGATCGTATACATACATCAAGAGCCTGTAGAGCCGCCGCCAAGCTCGCGACCGCTGGCCCGTAGCGCACTACGAGAGGCGAAGCTGCCCTCGAATTTGAAAGAGCCACGGGCAAGGGGCAGGGGCAGGGGCGGCACAAGACCGGGCTTTCGCGAGAGGCCTCGTCGCTTTGCGTCACAGGATGCATCACAGGATGCCTCACAGGATGAGCTGGCGATTCCAATGCCGTTGGCCTCTCACGACCTCACAGCCAATTCCTGAGGAAAACGGGGATCAGTCTGAACGCTCCAGAAAGCGACTACGGCGGCCACGAGAGGCTGCGGCAGACCTCCTTGCGCAGGGCCTAATCGTCTGTTTTAATGTGTGTTGATAGCTTCAATCGAGAGGAATTGAAAGACACCACCTTTGTCGCCCCGTAGCGTTGGAAGGTTCGGGTGGGGAGACGGCAGGGACTTTTAATTACTAATAAAATAAGTGTGGCGCGAAGTATCTATGGTCCTAGTGCAAAAAAAAACCCTGCCCGGCTAGCCCGATGTGGGCAAAACACAGTCGGGTTAGCAACTCAACCCAGTCGAGCTAATTTGACTCTTGCCGGGACGCCTGCGCAGGGAAGGCTTTGGCTCTGTGACGGTCTATCAGTACTGTGATGATTCCCAAGCGTAGCGGAACGGCAGTCTCTCCAAGAAAGAAGAACGCTCGACATCTCAGTAAATTATCCTTTGAATTCGAAGCCGAAGCTGTAAACCCTCTACACAAGTCCTTGTCACATTCACAGTGCCATTTTCGCGTCTTGTCCAGCAGTTATGGAGTCTCAGAATCTGTTTTGCACAGGCTTCTGACTCAGGAATTCCCATTTTGGCCAGGAGCGCGTGCTGCTGTCGATGCCACCGCCCGCGCAGTCGGCTTCGCGAGCACAATACAGTCGAAAAGGCCCGACGCCCACAACTCCAAGCTTGTCTATCTTCGTTGCTCTAAAAGCCACATCTTCATTGACCAGGCTATCATTGGAAAGAAAAAAAGAATTATCAAGACGAAGTGTCCCTGGCACCTAAGCTTGACTCTCGACCTGGTCAGAAGCCTGTGGAAGCTATCACAAACGTGACCCTCTTCAACACACAATCACGAATTTACCACACCAATGGCACAGGCCAAATACCGAGCCGAAGTAATACAGAAATACGAAAAAATCATCGTAGAGAATAATAGCGGCATCAGGCTGGTATTCATAGCCCAGCAGCTCCGCAATCATGGCAAGGACCCTGATCTAGCCGGCATCACTGCAAAGCAGATGTCTAATGCCCTTGCCCGTCATCGTCGCGAAGAGATCTCTGGCCGTACGCCTCTGCAGTTCCTGTATGACGAGCTCACCGGATCAGAAGACTTTATTTTTTTGCGATCTTCGTGATCATAAAAACCGCCTCTCCTGCCTCTTCGTCTCGCCGCGGAGCAGCTTGACCTTATTACGCGACTTCTCTGATGTCTTGCAACTTGACTACACATACAAGACCAATCGATTCAACATGCCTCTCCTGAACGTGTGTGCCTCTACTAACGAGGAAGAGACTTTCTCGGTAGCTGCGATCGCCCTCAGCGGTGTAGACGAGACCTGTTACCGCTGGTCTGTTGCGAAGCTAATCGAAGTGCTAGTCCAAGAGTTCGCTTAACCTTCAAAAAGACACCCGCCGAGACCGTCGCAATACGAGAGAATTGAAGCCTCCGAGCGAGCCGAAGCTTCGAAGCCGCCGCCGTCAACAGCTCCACCTATGATGATTTCGCCGTACGCCAAGACTACGCATGCCGAGGCCACGAGACAAGGGTTGCGATACCTTCAGACATACGGTGATTCGTACGAGGCGGGCACGGTCATGCAGAGGGCATACCAACGGACAATTCGCCCTATGTCAGGCTGTGATGACGAGGGCCAGGGAGCCTAAAGCCTCCGTCATATGGCGAGGCTGGAGGCAAGGCTGACGAGCCAGTCACTCTATTCATCTGTGTAGTAAAGTCCTTGAAAATGCCTTCAACTAGACTATGGTAGTTAACTAGTGAATGTGAAAGCACTTGCTAATCAGCATGTATAAAGTACCGCCAATCAGCTACCACAGTAGGATCATAAGCGTCAGTTGAACACGCACGCCTGCCCGCGCGCGATCTTATCGGAGCGTCAAGGTTATCCTGCTGCGAAAGGGAAACAAAGGGAGAAATGCTCCATAATTGTTGCTAAAGCGCTTCAAACGGCCCTCTCTTTGGCCTGAAAATGAGGAATTAATTGACGTTACAAGCAAGTGGGCGATTTGTGTGCGTGTGCAACTAAGGTAATAGTTGTGATCCTATTGCGATAACTGACCAGCGACACATGCTTATAAATTTAGGCCGTAATATACAATCAAGGGAATCCATTAGACAACCAAGTAAAATATTAATAATCGTGGCGCGGTGGCGCCGTAAGCACCCACACCGCAAATCTGCATGCGCACATTCCCCACACGTACCCTTCAATTTTGATTTGATTTGATTTGATTTGATATGTTTAACGTTGTGCGGCACGTGATCCTTCAATTTTGTGAAGATGGGCAGTAAAGGTACATAAAGCCCGAATCACGTGAAGAGACGAGATGTCTGCGCATCCTGGAAGCATCAACGCAATCGGTAAAAGATCTGGGATACGAGCCAGAGAAGGATGTACAATGCCCATGCCTTGTTTTATATAAAACAGGCCTTGGTCTTCCGGATATAGTCGCTCTGTCGCATGTGTGACCGCACGAAAAGGAGCACCGTACGTTGGTGAAGTCCTCGAAAAAGAGCTCAAAAAATGACTCCATGGACGAGAATGCGGTGCCGCCGGCCGGCCGATGCGATGAAATCGCCTCATGCTCAGTCACGGTAACACTCGGTTACCATGCCATCACGATATCTTCAATCAGCTTCAAAAAAATCCCTTGATCCCTCTTCGAACCGCCGACTTTGACGTGTTTTGGCATCGCGATAGCCCTGCCGAGACCTCACAAGCACCGTTTGAACCCCTTGTAGTCCGTGGAAAAGGCAGGCCTAAAGGCGCCTTGAACCTCGAGACTTAGCAGCCGCCGCTGCAGCACGAGACAAGATCCCTCGGCGCATGAGATCACGGAAGACTTCGAACGCGCTGAGGCCACGGGATAGCCAGCAACAGCGCCTGAAAAAGGATGACCTGGGCCGCTAGGAAGACCGCTGCCTCGAGCGATGATCCCTAAGAGCCGGGGACAGATGTCGCGGGCGTATCAGCGTTGCCGCACGCCGTCATCCTCGTCAGCCTCGTCAGACACTTATTGAATTCCTCAACAGCATCCTCCAAGGCAGTCACAGCGGCCTCGATTGGTGTACGAACACACGGGCGATACCGAGTCTTCCATTTATTACGGGCAAGGTCGGGCGGCGGCGGAGTCAGAGGACGAACGAGCGGCTGCTGGGCCGAATTGGGACCTTGTGAAGGCCGAGTTGGAGGAAGAAGAGGAGTCACAGCGGGAATTGGCTGATGAGAGCCTCATTGGGTGATCGCGATAGCTTCAATTGAGTTACTGATCGTTGAATTGACTGCTGTGGCCGGCGGCACGGTTGCCCGGATCAATTGACGGGCCAATAAAATGCGTGATATATTTTTGGTGCTTTTTTAAACGAATTGGGGCCCTGCGGCTATTTGTGTATTTGGCTGGCCTTGATTGAATGGCAGACTGCGATTGCTCGTGGAAGGGTAATGTGCGCATACAAATTTGCGGTATTGGCGCTGCGCCACGAGCGCGCTACGTCTGACTAAGATTTATTGGCTGTCTAATGGATTCCCTTTGGTTGTATAATTACGGCCTAAATTTAGTAAATGGCTGCCAGTAAGGACACTAGTGCCAAGGGGAAGAAAGGTACGAAATGATTTGGGGAGGCAGCCCAGGCGCAAAGCAATCAAACTGCACGTCAATGAGCTCCCACAAGGCTTTCGCGAGGCTCGCGTAGGACCTGGCAGTGGCTGGCTCGCTTTTCTCCGGCTCGCCACATCATGCGACAGGTGACATTGCGAGTTCTTTTCGATGAAGAGCGATTGCTGATGCATACAATGTAGCCGCTCCCAAGGGGACGAAGCAAGCAAACGCCGCTGCTAAGGCTTTCATCTAGGGTGTAAGTTTATATCTTGGTTTCAGGGTCTCAAGTTGCGGGCAGTCGTCGTTTCTGATGCCTTGCTATACTTCTCAGACACACTCCCATCGAAGCCGTAAGATTCGGACGAGCACCTCCTTTCACCGGCGCAAAACCTTGGTTCTTTCTTGCTCCCCAAGTATACCCGAAATTATGTCCCTCACTTTCCTCGCCTCGATGAGCGCAAGATTGCCATTCATCCTTTGAATACCGAGAGCGCCATGAAGAAGATGGAGGAGAACAATACACTGGTATTTATAGTCGACGTCAAAGCCAACAAAGCCTGAATTAAAAAGGCCCTCAAAGAGCTCTATGATTTTGATACTGTCAAGATCATCACCTTGATCAGGTACGCTCAAATCGGCTGATCAATTTTACCGGCTTAACTGCTAACCGTAGTGGCAGACCGGACGGCTCCAAGAAGGCGTACGCCCGCCTGACTCCCGATGTGGACGCCCTGTATATAGCGGTGAAAAAGCTGTCGTTGGTGTAGACCTTTCTGGGGCGCATTATTTTTCCATCGGACCGGAAAGTTGATCGGGAGTCAGGAGAGTACAACTGCCAATGATGGGGCGTCATACGTCAGGCCGGGACAGCAGAAACGAGAGAAGTGCACTAATCATCTGATTCCGGTTCACCTGCTCTTCCCGTGTATTGTCCCCTGCTCCCTACTCAGATTCACGACCATTTGCGCAAGCTTGTGGGCTCATGTCTCATGTAAATCTGCGACATCAAGGCTAGTTCATGCGCTCGGCAAATTGCTTCTAACTTGAGGAGAGGAAGGCCCAGGACGTTGTCAACGCAGTTGGATAGACATATCTCGTCGAATGGCCCAGCTGAGTGTTCTTGATGCTGCTTACAACGCACTTCTTTCAGCATATTTGTGTCAACTATTCAGTGAATTATGGAGACAGACAACCGTAGACATGAATATCGAAGAAAAATGAAGTGCTTCCTCAGCAAAAGCCGGCTGAAGGTGTAGGACTCAGTGGGGACATTTCAATGACAAAAAAGCTGAGCACTGCCGGACAGCGTCTGCGGTAGCTGTTGCGTGCTGGCGATAAACTGACGCAAATCAGACTTTTGATCTCCTTGAGATCTAATTCACCGGAAGTCTTCTCGACGAGGGTTCTTATCAGAGAAGGCTGTCGCTGCGACTCGAATGTGCGAGAGGCAACGCCATCAAGGCTCCCATCTGGACCAGACATGTAGAGAGAATGGATCTCGGTTCCAGATTCGCTGGAGCTGTGGATCAAGCACACTAGCGATATTAGCACTACAGCTGTGTCTCGGAAGCCGAGTCATGGCGATGACAGGGTTATTACTGAAAGCCAGCAGACAGACATGTATGCAGCTGGAGGGAAAATATGCAAGAATCCGGATAACTGACAAGTGGCTTTATACAATTGAACTGTCGGGTAAAACTACGAGGCTATGCTCTTGAAATCTGAAGCCAGGCCGCTTTCCGCTTATGAAGTGCCTTTAGGTCCTAGTGTCGCGTTATGCAGCGACGAAATAAATCCATGGAGATTGTATCATAGCACCACGTTCCTGTTGCTCACCAAAAAAGACAAGAGCGAACAATTTTTGTCATTGTTTTGTAAGTACTCGGCAAGCACTAACATGGAGTGTCTATGCGGCATGATCTAGTGGCTCATGAGTTGAGTATTTAACTTAGAGTCTTGACGGATTCGGAGGCACACAAGACAGATAAATGTGGGCATAATTTACAAGAAAAACAATAGAGAAAGAGGACAAGAATAACAAAGGGAAGAGATCTGCTATAGGCGAACAGCGAAGCGGACGCGGGGACGGGGCGAAAAGGATTGGCTCGATCCATGCTGGAGCTCAGCGTCTAGGCCCTCGGGACAGGATCTGAGAACGTTCCTCGCCATCTCGCGTGTTATCTGATGATGAATGAACATATAATATCAGCATGACTACCTCTAGATTCTCAAGTGCAAAAATCTCGACGCCAAGAACCCCGGCAATCATGCTTTCTACTTCGTACAACCATAAACGCAAAGCGTCATTCACATGTCGGATTACTTGTCCGCTGCCCCACTCCGTCTTCAATGCCTCGCGACAAGAAGCAAGGACCAGCAGCTGAAACACATCTCGTCGGAGCAGGGGGCTAGGGGCAACGGTCATGCGCTGGGCATGCACATACGCACACACACACACGTTAATGGCTTTCATTTTCCCTCTACTTCCGTGCCATGCTTCTGTTAGTTTTCTCCTAGATGGACATAAAGGATAATTACAAATGTATGTTTGCTTGCTTGCACCTGAGCCAGGTACGTCGTACACAGCATTGAACATATGACGTAGCTGACTTTTTTGTTCTAGCATCTCAAGTACAATTGTGCGGCGTAGAAAACTGCCGTGGTTTAGCCCGGAAAAGTCAGTCCGAATCTTTCTGTTTAGGTGCGATGACCGAGCTTTTTACTTGCGGGTTAGCCGTATAATATACCGTCAAATGCCGAGATGAAAACTATGCTTTCAAGAATGGCTCAGGAAAAGGGCATCCGAACAGGCTCACGCGTTCAGTGCTATGCTTCATCATTGCCTCCTACAGCGGCTTCTTGGTGCCATAGGCGGATGTTGATTGGTTCCTGGTCGGCTACTGCGACGGAATAACGGGGCAGGCTCGGGGGAAAAGGGACGGAAAGTCAGAGAAAGTGAATGTACGGGTCCAAAGCCAAACAAATACAAGGATGGATAAGAGAAGGTAAAAAGAAAAGAAAGGCGGGCGTGAGGCGGACTGAGGGGCTGCTGGTGGGGCGGAAAGGCATGGCGTGGGGGGCGCATGAGGGAGGGCTTGTTTGCCTAGGAAGCGGTTTGCCCTGGCCAGTCAAGTCGGTGGCAGCTTGCCTCCATCAACAACGCCGCAATTCTTTGGATCTCGGAGATTGGGTTAATGATCGATCTGGAAATTGTGGGTGCAGGCGGTGTCGATGGCGCTGATTGGAGCCAAGGAGTGACACGCTGTGACAGAATGGGCGTTCTCGTGCTCGTGCTCGTGCTCGTTCTCGTATCCGGATATTGAAGCCTCACCGACGGCATGGCCGACTTACATACAGACGCCGCTACTATGCCTGGCCTTTGTTGCAGCCCAGCCTGTCGGCTGCAAGTGATGTGCGTATGTCGTGCGTACCGGAGCGCTAGCAAACGGGTGAGCGTTGAGGCCGCCCACGGCCATGCAATGCTTGGGTCATATTAAGGCAAGGCGAGGCGAGGCGAGGTTAAAACCCCCAAAAATAGATTCGCGTGACGCACACAAGCGCCCTCGCTCTCGGGGTCAGCTTTCAGTCCATTAGAGCACGTACTACCCCTCCTAGTCAGGCCTTTGACGTATATCCGCATCTGTTTCTTGTCCAGCAAATAAGATCGCTGGTGCGCCTGGTGGTAGGAAAATTCATCGTCATCCGCGGGCTTCCTCTTTCCCCTCTCTGCGCGCGCGGCCTTCCCACAGCCCTTTTGAATCTCACTTCTCTCCCCTCCTCCTCAACCCCTTCCCTCGCCTTGTTGCCCTATCCGCCCTCCTCTATCGGCTCCAGCGCTTTCCTCTCGGCTTCCCTCAGTCTTGCTCTTGCCGCATCGCCACAGGGCGAAGCGAAACAAAGGGACGAGAAACCCACGCAAACAAACCAAGGCGTACTTGAGAGGCGACGCAGCAAGCAATCCTGGAACGAAAGGCGCATCTGATTCCGTCGGCGCCGTCATGGGGAGCTACACATTTACGTGGTACGTCACCTTCGATCGCGCTGTCCCCCGACAGGAGTGCGTCTTTTTGCGGCCTGGTCGGCTCTACCATGCCTGTCTGAGACAAGACGAACAGTGGAGGCGCGCTTTGGCTAACGGAGGCGCGGATGGCGATGACCTCATGCAGGGAACACGACGCCGAAGAGGCCTTTGTCACGGGCACGTTCGACAACTGGAGCAAGTCTCGGTCAGGCTGGAGAGGATGAACGGCGTGTTCCAGAAGACGGTGCCGCTGGACGCGGTGGCGGGCGACAAGATCTACTACTACAAGGTGGGTCTACTTTTTTCTTGGTCGTATCGGCCTGCGGTGGCTGTTCCTGCCCTGCCCCATTTTACGCTGCTGCTTTCTGCGGCGGCGGCGGAACGATCTCGCGAGTTGCGGGACCTTTGTTTACCCCCAATCTTTCGGGCCCTTGGCTGGTCTTCTGGGGACAACGGCGGCGGCGGCGGCCATTACGACGGCACCGGACACACTGAGACAGGCGCGAGCGGACAAAGCGACTTGCTCGGATGAGACGAAACGAGCGCACGCGACACCGCGGAGGGAGGGGGACGGACAGGCTGGTGGCCTCTTCCCCTGGCTACCAGCGACCTTCCGGCCAAGACGAGTTCCTGGATGGGGCGACGGGAGGTGAAACGGGGCGAAACGTCGGCGGCGAGGAACCGGAGACTGGCTTGGCTTTGCCACAACTGGGGCGGCTCGGTCGTGCCAGCTGGGCCTCCCTTGTGTCCGAATGGGGGCCATCCATCTGCTTGCGGTCTGGCGTGCGTACGTGCGCCAGCAAGGTTTTTGCGCAAGCCAGTTTCGCAAGGGAGCCGGCCGACGGTAACGATCAAACAAATGAGCAAGCCAGCTAGAAAGCATGGCAAAGCCCTCGCTCGCGGACACGCACACACACCTGGCCCCCCCTTCTCACGGGCCACACGCTCTCCCCATCCCGAGGAGCGAGAAAATAGGGCCCGCCAGCACCGCCGTCCCGGCCCCAGGGGCCATAGGGGCCACAGGGGGCTACAGGACGCAGCACAGGCCAGCCAAGCCCCCGAAAAGAAGCCCATAGCCCACACAAATACCCGAATACCTCTGGCGCCCTCTGCAAAGGCCCCACCCTCTCTTCCCCCTCGCTTGCAGCCAACGCTGTATATCTCACGTCATGCCCCGTTGCGTCCCCGCTGCTTCGCCGAAGACAACACCTGTCTCTTCCCTCCCCCCCTTCCCACTCCTTAAACCCTCCCCGCTTCCAGATCTGGCCGCGAGACCTCGTCCTCCCCGCTCCCGGCTCTCATTCCAGCCAGCCTTCGCTTGTGGCTGCGCGCTCTGAGACGGCTGCTCTTCTGCCCCTGCTCTGGCCGCTCGCTAATACTCGACGCCCTCCTCGGCCTCGCCTCCCTCTAGTTCGTCATCGATCACAACTGGACCATAACCCGTCTTCTCCCCACGAGGCTGACAGCGACGGCAACATCAACAACTATCTCGTCTCGCCCTTAGTCCAGTCGCTCGCGCCTGACGCCTCTACCGTCGCAATGGCTGGCAAGAAGAAGCAGAAGCGGTCGCCTTCTAAGCAGGGCCAGTCGCCAGCCGCTACGCCCGATGAGCCCGTCGTCGCCGGCACCGAGACTCCCACCGTCGGCCCCGGCGCCTTCCCCGCTACTCCGGCTGCTGAAGATGGCAACAAGTTCGGCATCAACCCCATGCCTGCCGCCGCCGGCGTGGTGAATCCCATCCAGCTCGCGCCCGGAGAAAAGATCCCACAATCTGCAGCAAGCCAAAGCATCAAAGAGCATGTCAAGCTGGACAAGCAGTCGTACGAGAAGAGCGACGCGCTGCCCGCCAGCTCCCAGCCGCAGCAGGTGCCACCTCCCGCGGCCGCAACGAGTTCTATCCCCGAGTCCAGTATGCCCATGGGCAGCGGCTTCGGTGCCATCAACTCCGTCGGTCCTAGCGCTACCACCACCTCGCTCGCTGGTGCTGTTCCCCGCGAGGCCCAGGTGCCCGCCATGGTACGAGACAGTCAGACCAAGGCTGTCTTTGCGCCCGAAGCCTCCGCTGTGCCGGAAGAGGTCCGGGAGAAATCCAAGCTGGAGAAGGAACTTCAGGGCAAGGTTCGGAAAGCCCCTTCTACCTCCGAGGGTCTCTCCGGATCTGGCACCCTGAAGTCGGAGCGCGGGGGCCCGGCGACAGGAGGTATTGCCGCCACCAAGAGCACCTACTCTGCCAAGCCTTCATCCGCAGCCCACGACGTATCCAAGAGTACCGCCGATGTTCCATACAAGCATGAAGCCACGAAGCAGAAGCTGCCCGAGACTACTCGGAACCCCTCGGCCGGCCAGGCCCAGTATGGTCCCGACAACAAGCCCTTATCTACGACGTCCGGCCAAGCCAACAAGCAACCAGCGCCTGCATCGTACGAGAGCTTCGACCAGCCGCCCCTCGATACCTCGGCTACTGCCGGTCAGAAGCATCCCGACTTTCAATCGGCCAAGCACGATAGCAAAGCACCCGGTGTTGGCGGAGCGGCCCATCACCACATGAAGACTGCTGACCCCAGGTCTACTGATTTGAAGGGCCACGACAGCCGACCGCACGAAACTCATGGCCACGACGGCCGTCCTCAGGAGACTCGTGGCCATGTTGGCCGCACTCAGGAAGTCGAACCCCCCCATGTTGGATCCAACGAGCCCACATCGAAGGGCGATAATGCCCACAGCCCCATGCCCACTGATCCACGGGCTGGTGAGACCAAGACCCATGGCTCTGAAACTACCAACAAAGCTCCCGGAGTCGCGACTCACAAGCCGTCGCAAGAAATGTCTCAGGGCGCTGCTACTGAATCTTCCAATACTAGGACGACAAGCGATAAGTCTTCAATGGCTCAGGTTCCGGCAAACAACTTAACCCAGTTGAAATCGGCCGACGTGGGGCCTTCAGAGTCGCAGCTAGTCACGTCCAAGCCTATCGAGCCCCGATCGACTGACCTCAAGAACAATGGTCTTCAAACTGATCAGACGAAGCATGTCGAATCCAAGGTCGGCGATTCCAATTCGGCCAGAGCCCAGCCAAACAGCCTCAAGACCGAGGATTCTAAGCCGAGCGAAGGTGATGTTGCCGACCTTGCCAAGCCCAAAGACACCAAGCCCGCAGCCCTCGACCTTGCCAGTTCTAAGCCGGGTCCGGACACGAAGCCTGCAGTCCTCGAGCCTCCGAACTCCAAACAGGAGACAGCTGCCGAATCCAGTGCCCTTGAACCGTTGACTGCCAAGAAAGACCTGGATCAGCCCACAACACTCGAACCGGCCGGTCCTATGTCGGGCAAGGAAGCCCCAGCCCTAACTCTCGATCCTGCCACTTCCAAGCCAGCCGAGGAAGCCGGTCCCGCGACACTTGATCCCGCTGGCTCCACGGCTGGTCATAAGGCTCAACCGGCAACCCTTGACCCTGCGGGTGAATCTCAGCCTGGCATCTCTCAGCAGAATGAGGCGAAGCCCAGCGATTTCAAGCCCGCCGAGGCCAAATCCAAGCCGGTCGGCGGGGCAACAAACGGTGCTGGTTCTAAGTCGGCCGAAGCACCGCCGGAAAAGAAAAATCGATTGAGTACCATACTGACTAAGATCAAGGAGAAGCTCTTCGACAAGAAATGAGATGGGAGACTGTTGAGGAGATGATTGATGGATGGTGTGTCTTCCCCATGGGTGGTGTCATTTGCCATTTTAGTCTTGATTTTAAGTGTCTTCGTTGCTATGTCGAAAGATCCCCCCGAAACCTGTGCGATAGGAAAGCAAGAGAAAAGAGGTTGTGCCAGATAGGCTGGGTACCTCGCGGGACGCTGCTTCCCTGGGTAATTGTGTTATCTTACTGTTGTGCAGTTTTGCCAGATGTGTACTCGTTTTTGTTGCAACTTTCTCAAATCTACAATTTGAACCATGCGCCGTGAGCCTACGAAGTCTGTGCTGATGTTCACTCTATCGAAAGAAAACATGAGCTACCCAAGCCGGATTTCATCGGCCCCTTGTCAAAGCCTGTAGATGAGTTCATTTATATTCTCTTGGTGTTCCAATTTTTTACGGTGGTTCACCGCATAATCGAACAAACCAGATGCATAGACATCTGAGTAAAAGCAGTGATTGATCGAAAAGGAGGGAACAGAGCAAAGTTGTGCGGCCTCTGCGCCAATATAGGCTATTGATGCAAATGACCAATTCAGGGCTAGGGCCTGAATGGATGAAGCCGAATAGGGACATCACGAAACTGGCGTCATCGATATGGAGCGTGGATGCGTAAGGCATAGAGACCGGATGCTTCTCGGCGTCATATGCATGATGCCTAGCCCAGGCTCACATCCGTAACACGCCCTTTATTTCCTCCAACACATGCTGACTTTCTCAAGAGAAAGAGCACCTGGTGTGTTTTGACAGAAGCCGAAACATGAGCTGCTCAAATTCTTGCCCGGCAATCCGAAAGAGCATGACAAGTATGGGGTAACCAGAATACAAGACCTTCAACCTGCGACGACACCCACCTAGCGCCTAATTTCTTTTCGCGATGCACGCCAGTCCTCAAAGGAGAACTACGAAAAGTCAGGAAAGAGTCCCGTAGTTCAAACCTGGCAAGGTCGGGTTGGTGAGCAACGTCTTCTTGGGTTATCAGATCGGTGGAAATGGTGCAAGGGCGGTGATTAGGTTTGGCGGGAAGCTGCTCGCCGGTGGCGGATGAGCCGCCTGCACGAGACGAGCATGTTCAGGAGACAGGAAATTTGCCCCAAGATCTCCGTCGCAGAAGCCGTGTGGCGGATGTGCTGTAGAGAAGATGGTGGAGTTGGCCTCGCGGAGAATGCGGCGTGCTAGTACAGACAGGCTGACAAGGTACTGACACTATTTGACCCTAACAACAGTGGAAGGATCGTGGGTCACGATAGACTCGTACATTCACGTGATATTGAGGAAATGCTGACGCACACGAGTACCCGTGACGCCGCCTCGCAGTATACAACAAGACCCACCCGGGGTAACTCCGATCTCTCAACGAAACGGGGTCCAACCCAGCTGGACCCCTTTCTGCTTCGAGGTTCATCATCGCCTCGCTTCCCACGGCTTCACCATAGTCCCTTCCAGGATTTTCATCCAGCCCCTTGGCTTTTTTTCTATTCCAAGTACGCCCAACGCTCAGGCCACACGTTTTCTCGGTGCTTCGTGGACGTTGCACAACCTGCCCCTCTCGCGGGACCTTGACTTTGCGCGATAACGGCTGGGCTGAACAAGGTGTGCCTCAGCCTGCGTACATCGTTGACGAGGTTCTCTGCGTCATACAGCGCTGAAGATGAGCTCTTCAAGCGCTACTCTAGGAAAGTCGCTGTCATCGGCGTTGAACCATCCTTCTTCAACTCCAGCAGGACCATCAACTTTGAGCTTCGATTCAGTCCGCCGAGCCAACCAGGCCGGATCATCATCTTGCCAGCCGATTCCGAGGAAAGGACAGGGCTCTCGGAAACAGCACAGGAACCAACGCCGACCAGGGACTGGTCCGGGGACTGATGACCCGTTGGACGATGATGACGCCATGGCAGAATTGCAAGCTGTTCGAAACCCATCAAGCCGACGAGGACAAATGTCAATCACACATCTCCTGAATTATTCGACTCCCAGACCTTTTCAGGATCAGAGATACCATCACTACTCGCGATCTTATCGCCACCATTCCACCGCGGGGCCCGGCTCCGGCCACCACGCCACCGATAAATTAAGATATGTGCACGCAAATTATCGCTTTGTCGTCTCTCCCCAGGGTTTCTATTCGAAGCATGCGGTGAACGCAGATTTATTTTTTGACTGGGAAGACGTCTTGCAGATCATTGTCTCTTCCCAATCTCAGTTAGCTTCCTGCCCCATCTGCCTCTCGGAGCCGGTGGCCCCTCGCATGGCCAAGTGTGGACACATTTCTTGCCTACCCTGCTTGATTCGCTTTATGAGCTCCGGCTCAGAGGATGACGAGCCAAAGTCGGTACGGAAAATAAGGTGGAAGAAGTGTCCCATCTGCGAGGATACTGTCTATTTACACGAAGTTAGACCGGTGCGCTTCCATGCCGGACAGGAAAGCGCCCTGCCGCGTGTCGGAGACGATGTTGTCCTCCGCCTCATGGCCAGAAACGCAAAATCGACTCTGGCATTACCTTGGGAGGGAGGGGCTGATGTGCTCAACTCGAGTGATGACATTCCCTGGCATTTTGCCGCCAATGTCCTAGACTACGCTCGCATCATGAAGGGTACCACAGGATACATGATCAGCCAGTACGATGACGAAATAGTCACCCTGCAGCAGCAGGAAAAAGAAGACGAGACCCTGTTCGGGCAGGACAACGAGTGGACGCAAAGGGCAATCAAGGCCGTCAACGCTGCCAAAGAACGCATCCACGGAAGTGACCAAGCCGAGACTCCCACCGACGTACAGGTCGAGAGGCCCACTTCCAAGCCGCCCACTCAGGCTGATTTCTACTTCTATGGCGCCCCGCCACACCTCTACCTCTGCCCCTTGGACATCCGGATCCTCAAGAACAAGTATGGCGCCTTTTCGAGCTTCCCATCTACTCTGCTTCCACGTGTAGAGCACATTTCGACAGGCCATGTCGTGGATGATGCCCTACGTAAGCGAACCAAGTACCTGGACCATCTCCCCCATGGATGTGTAGTCAACTTTCTGGAATGCGACTGGACAGACATCGTTCCTGCCGAGATTTTGGCATCGTTCAGAGGCAAGATTGAGCGACGCCGGAAACGCAACCGCGACAAGGCCACGCAGGAGGAGCGAGAGCGAATGCAGGCGGAAAGGCTCGAGGCTGCTGCTGTTCGAAGCTCGCTTGGGAGCCGGAGGATCATGTACCCTGTCTTTGAAGATGAACCGACACCACGGACAGACATGTCTGAGCTTCAGCCGCTGAGTGGGCAGTCAGGCACGACGCCACCAGATCCGCGGCCCCAATTCAGCACCTTGGCCTCGGTTTCGACGAGCCCTTCCACCCAGCGGACTGTATGGAGCACGCGCGCGGTGCCCGCGTCCCCTGAGCTTGTGGCTAGGCCATTACCGAGCGAAATCGATGACGGTTGGCTCAAGGACGAAGAGCTCCTGGGAAGTACTGATCTGGCAATGCAAGTGGAAGCCTTGGAAATAGCGGACAATGGTGGCGGCGACGCCGGTCCCAGCAATTCTGCGGGAGGCAAGAAGGGCAAAAAGAAAAAGCAAAAGATTACGCTGATGAGCACAGGCGGCAGGAGAGGAACCTGAGCGAAGCTGAGAGAACCGCCGGCGCGAGGGTCTGATTCGGGACCGGGACTGGAGGCTGCTAGATGTTGGGCGTCTTAGCCTTGCTCTCGGCCCATGATGCCACATGCCCCTAGGCCGGAACGCGGGGCCAGCTGACACATTTGGAGAGACGGAAGCAAAGGCCCTCATGTGCGTGGCGCCAGGCCACTTGAGTTTGCCATCAACTCAACTCACTCACGGGGGCTGGGCCAGCGCCCTTGTCTTGGGAGGGGAGGAGCATCTTTTTTTTTAAAATTTTCATCCCTTCTGGTTAGTAAGGCGCGGATGTTGTGGACACATCGTGAAACATGCACACATGCATACGATGAGACTTGACTTGTGGCCGACGTCCAGGTCGAATGCTTCAAGATCTTCTATGGCTCAGACGGGGAAGGAGGGAGCCCGGGGGTGGGGGTTCGACACGAGATTTTGAAGGTTCGCGAAGAGAAGGTGCCGAGGGGGAGGCATCGCTGTGCTATAAGAAACAAGACTGTCTGTGTCTTGGTTCGAGCGGTCCGCCATATCTTGAAGAAATGCCGATGAGAAAAATACTAGACCCAGTAGGAATTAGGCCAAAAAAAAACCAAGGACAACCTAAGTGATGATATGTACAAGCCGAGCTAGACATGGCCTTGTCTGAATGTGGAGAAATGAATGGGGGTTCATTTTTGCGTGAAAGAAAAAAAAGCGCTTGCAATAAGCTAAGTGCCAGCCTAACTTTGCCATGAAGATGAGAGACGGCTTCGGCTGACCGACCTTGCAGCCATGAAAAGGCGAATTCAGGCGAATCAAGAAAGCCTTGCTGCCGTCTTTGGCCACCGTCACACACCCGTCTGTCCCCCCTGCCCCTTACCCTATTTGGCCCCATAGAAAGTCGCGAACGTAGGTCAACTTTTCTACATGATGGTGTGCAGAAGACGTCTCCACGCTGGCCATAGCGCCATTTGTTTCCTATACGCATGGATATCTCTCCAGTCAAGTTCACGTCGTCCCGTGTCAACATGATCTGTTCTGTGCGAAGCCAGCCCGTGCGTTTCCACAGATAGCCACAAGCCCAAAAGGCGAGGACGACTGGCGCTGCGAGGTAGGCTTTGAAGAATCCCTGGACGGTGCCCATGCCCGACTGACCAGGGGGGCCACGATGGCAGTGTAAAACTGAGCCACAAGGACGACAAAGCAAAGAAAGAGTCCAAACCACGAGCCGTAGATACCCCTGCGGCTCGAAAGGGTATTTCATCGAGTGTGTGTTCGCGAAACTTCCAAGCTTTGCGGAATCGGATATTGGCGAAGCAGATGGAGCCCCAAGTGAAGACGGCAGCCAAGCCGGATAAGGCCTGGAGCCAGTCAAAAATGACTTGGCCCGCAGCGCTAAGGTTAATAAAAGCCAAGAAGCCAAAAATGAGAATAGCCATAACGGCCGGCAGGGACCGCCCAGACCTGTTGATATATGTAAAGAGCTTCGGAGCATAGCCTTGCTGGGCCAGAGCCGTTAGGGTTCACGAGCCGCCATAGACACCAGAGACGCCAATTGACAGGACAGAGACGAGGATGACGACATTCATAAAATGGTCGAAGCCGCGCAAATCGGCATACTTGCCGACAAGGACAAAAGGAGAGGCCTTAACGTCGGCAAAAGCACTATCGGAAAGTAGCCTACGATCATCCGAAGAGATGAGCAGGCCAATGAAAGAGTCCTAGTATGTAGAAAAGGGTAATGCGCCAAAAAACCTGCTTGATGGCGCCGGGGAGCGACTTGACGGGGTTTTTCGATTCCGCGGCGGCCAGGCCGACCAGCTCGGTACCGGAGAATGAGAAGGCGGCGGTGACGAAGACGGAGCCGAATCCCTTGAAGCCGTTTTGAAACGCACCGGGTTCGTACCAATACCGAGCGCCCCAGTACTCGTCATACCGGCCGCTCTTGGGACCGCCGCCGCAGACAAGCACAAGGGCGGTGATCATGAAAATGACAGTCGCGGCAAGCTTAAAGCACGACGACCAAAACTCTTCCTCGACGTAACCAAGGGCACCAAAGATGTTGACGACGATGATAGCGACGAGAAAGACGGCGATCCATACACCGACGGAGATTTTATCGTTCCAATATGGGATGGTCAAGCCACAGACAGTTCCAAAGGCAAGACGACGGCCCACTGGAAGACGTAGTTCCAACCCATGGCAAAACCCCACCGAGGGATCGATAAAGCGGGCTGAGTAGGTGTAAAAACTACCGGAGACAGGGTACATGACGGAAAGTTCACCTAGGGCATAGACTACCAGGTGCAGACAGGCATCAGCGGCAGCGTAGGTGGATGGTACACGGCACATGTTACCGGAGCAGAGAGCTTACTCACTAACATTGAACATCATGACGATGATGAGAAAGTCGATGAAAACACTTCCGGGACCCTGCCAAAGAGGTCAGAATGGACAAGTCAGGCAGCACTACCAAGAAGGAGGGCAACGGCGAAACATACCCCTTTGCTCAAAGCTGAGCCAGAGCCAACAAAAAAAGCCGGTACCGATGGAACCACCAATGGCAATCATGTGCAAATGTCGCGACTTCATGGGCAGTTCGAGTTCAGAGGTGTCGCGGCCGTATTGCGCGCCATCTTGAAAGACTCCAAGTTGATGCCATTGCGGGTCATGAAGCTCTTGCTCTGGAGGACTGGAGCAGGGGTCTGGTGGGAGATGACATGGCTGGTGCCTTCGTACGGGGGCGGGTCGAACGTCTTTTCACTGTTCAGGGGCCCGGAATCTCGGGGCTTGTCTTGAGAATGCATGGTAGAGAAAGGTTGCACCTGAACCGGCGGCTAAGGACCGACTTGAGCCTGCGGATGGAAGGAGAATGGGGAGAGAAGTTCGCAAGGCGACTGAGGCTTGTGGAAGCCTGCTGACGAGGGGAGAGGAGCGATAATTGGGAGGGGCAGGGAAAATAGAGGAGGGGATAAGGGGTAGGAGGTTGGGAATTGGGGATTGGGAAGGTAAGGGAAAGGGAAGGGGAGGGGGGAGGAGGAGAGTAAGAAGGAGAAGGAGAAGACGTAGAAATAGATGTAGTAGTTGGAGTGGTAGTAGTAGTAGAAGAAAAAGAGGTAGAAGAAGAAAAAGAAGAAAAAAGAAGAGTATGATATGACAGATGAGACGAACAGGGATGAGGGAGAAACAGAAACGAGAGACGGTCACGGGAATAATCCCGATACAAGGCTGGGCGTAGTAGGGTACCTGCGTAGGCAGGCAAGACCAGGTAGAGAGGGCGTGAAGATGAGGTTTTCGGGGAAGAGGGTGGAGGAAGAGGAAGAGGAAGGAGTGCGAGGCTGATTGATGACAGACTGGTCGGCCCTTTTTGCGGTGGTCCTGCATTTCTTCTGGAAGGATGGTTAGCGGTATTGGATGGATGGGCGGCAACGGCGGGCGGGAGGAAGACCTTGCTGCAGCCTAATAATCTGTATGTCGCACGAGAAACGAAGGGCACGACAGGGAAGCCAGCTGAGGAGGCGGCTGACGGACAGCCCGGGCGCGGGCTGTCATACCGGACTCGGACACTGGGACAGAAAGTGAAGGATGTTGGCAGGAGGATTCGAACGCGGGGGAAAGGGGGGAGGGGGAGGATGTCACAAAAGAAGGGCCCATGCGATGATGGCGACGGATTGACCGAGACGCGGACGCTACCTACCTACAAGGGAGCCGCCGCTTCGAAAATCACGGTATGGCCGCGACGTGTCTCGACTTGACTTGTCTTTGCCGGTGTCTGTCTGTCTGTCCTATCTGCCTGTCTGCCTGTCTGCCTTGTCTGCCTGTTTGTCTGTTCGTCTGTGTCGGACCATCTTTGTGTCGGTCCATCTTGGCCTCGTGCTTCATGCCTCTTTCCTTGCTTGCCGGCCTGTCTCCTCGTGCCTCCCTCCTCGGTCTGTCTCGATCTCCATGTGGCGTCAACCCTCCCCACATACTCCACGGGGCTGGGCGGCGGCGGCGCGCACAGACGCCTGTTTCTGGTGCTCCTTCATATCAGCACCAGCACCAGCAGCACCAGCAGCACCAGCGGCACCGACACCAGCAGCACCAGCACCAACCAGACAGGCTGGGCGGTTGTTGCGACCCAACCGCCTAGATGCGGCCTTTTCAGGCCTATCCTTGCTCGTCTCGCCGTCGATACTTCCGAGTCTTTCGATGTGCCGTCTCTCGAGACCCGCCCGGCCACGGCCAGGTTGCAACGCCCCGTGGGGGGCCGAGGCGCAGCAGCAAGCGTGCCCGCCGCCATGGCCCCCCAGTGATTCGTACTAGTGTGGAGCACAGCCTATTCATCCTCTTCATTCATTCATCTTCTCCCAACAACTGTACAGTACGAAGTATATACCCCTGCTCCCCCTTTCTTCTCTCATGCCTTGTTTATTTAGCTTGCCTCTTCGAAAGTGTCCCTCTTCTCGTACTTGGTTGGCTATACTTTTCGCCTTGATAAACGCAACATTCCTGCCTGCCCTCGGCCGCGGCCTTTCCACCCATGGGATATTCCAGCCGCCTGTGCTGATTTCCTTTCATGTCTCGGGGAACTGCCCACATTCTCTCCTTCCGCATTCATCCTTTTCGCACTTACCATTATGACTTGCCTCCGTTAGTCGATCCCCTATGTCTGTGTCCTGGCTATCCAAGCGCGCCAAGCTTGGCCCGTTACAAATCCGGGCCAGAATGCCATCCATCTCATTGCAAAGTCCAACCACCAACGTCATCGTCATCAGCGGTGCCGGTATCTTCACTTCGCTCGGCATCCCCCACTTCCGCTCCAAGGACACCCGTCCTCTACCCCGTACTCGAGCACCTGGGTCTCGGCGACCCGCTGGAGTTGTTCGGGGTTTCCCTGAGTCGGGTCGGGACCCCACTTCTCATCACTCATCACTATCATATCGTCATAGCAACACAACCCTACGTAGCCATCACCGTAACCGCCATAGGAAATGCCGTTCAAACAAGCACGCTGCATGTGCATTTCCTACCTCTCCTTTGTACGCTGCTTGACACCTTCCTGCGGGACATGGAGTACAAGCCAAGTGCACACATCCGTAGAACTTAACAGTAATTATAAAAAAATGAAAAAAGAAAAACACTCCCTCCATTTTCCTCGTGCCAGCTTATACGGCATGCCTGATCTAAAAAAGGGTGCAAGGGTGAGGGAGGATTACTCCGTTTTATGTGCTTCGCCGTTGTTTTGTCCGCCGTCGCTCGCCTCGCTTCTCCTCGCCTCGGCGCTCTCATCCCGGTCTTCGGCGTTGACCCGGCCGATAGGAGACCACCCCGCCGCCACGCCCGCCGCCACGATGCCCGCCATGACCGTCGGCGCTCCGAGCGCCGAGTTGGACCGGGATCGGGGGGTCGACCTGGCCCGCGGCCGCAGGTCAGGTGTCGCCGCCCGAGAGCCAAAGCTGTCCTCGCAAGTCGGCGTCTGCGGCGCGTGTATCGAATTGGACCGCGAGTGGGACGGACTCCGCGACCGTTGTTTCAGCGTCTCCTTCGGATGCTGAATCGCAAACTTGAGATTGTTGAGACGACCTCCCTTCATCCGCCGGAGAAAGTTGAGCTCGTCGCGCACGTCCGCCAACGGCTCCGGATACATGTCCATTTCCTCGTCCGACACCATGAGGCCCGGCACTCTATGCGCCCGTTGCTTGAGGAAATCCGGTATCAGCGCCAGGATCACGCCGTCGGGCACCAGGCGAATCATGACTCCCACTGGGATCGAGAGTGCGCCCAGGATGATGGCGATGCCCCATAGCGCCGAGTCTTGGCCTCCTTTGGCTATCTTGAACGCGTCCCCACCCACAAAAATAATCAACACCTGTCCTCCGCACATGATTGCACTGATGGCAATGAAGAACCAGTTTTTTGTGAGTCCTTCGAAGATGTTAAACTTATTGTCCAGCCGACGATTGCTGCATCCGTCCGTTAGCTGCTGGTTTGCATAGAGACATGGGGCCCCGAGGAGGAGATGGGGGGCCGGGAGGGACCATCGACGAGACTTACTTCCACTGGTTGAAAATTTGCATCCAAACAAAGGTGTTGAACACTAGTGTGCTGACCTGGTCTTCCGGCAGAGGGTCGTTGCTGATGATGCCGTCGATGAGGCCATTAGGGACCCCGTAGTACAGCAGAAGGGTGATGACGAGCTGGTAAATTGCCTGGCCCAGGATCATCTTCCATATCGTTGTCGAGATGATGGAGGCTCCCTTGGCCTCGGGCTTGCGATCTAACACGCTATCGTGTGGTGGATCGGTCGCCAGGGCCAGCGCTGCAAGCGTGTCCATGATCAGGTTGACCCACAGAAGCTGCACCGCTGTCAGGACAGAAGTCTCTTTTCCGCTACTCACGGCCGTGATGAAGGTGAGGAAGACGGCCGTGACGTTGACAGTGAGCTGAAACTGTAGGAAGCGTTTGACCGCATCGTTGACCGCGCGGCCCCATTTAAGGGCCTTGACGATGCTGGAGAATCGGTCATCCATCAGGATGATTGCTGAGGCCTCTTTCGCTACCTCGGTACCGGCTATACCCATGGAGAAGCCAACATCCGCCATTTTCAGCGCAGGCGCGTCGTTGGTGCCATCACCGGTTACCGCCACTGTCTCGCCCTTGTCTTTGAGCCTCTTAACGAGAATCCGCTTGTCTTCTGGGCTAGACCGCGCCAGCACGTGGAGTCTGGGGATCAGCTTTTCTTGCTGTAGCTTGCTCAGGTTGCGGAAATCGGGCCCCTCCATGATGATGCTGTTGGGCTGTAGGATGCCGCATTCTCTGGCAATCGCCTGGGCGGTAAGCTTGTTGTCGCCCGTCAACATTCGCACTACCACGCCGGCTAACTGGCAAAGCTTGACCGACTCGGCCACGCCGTCGCGCAAGGGATCTTGAATGCCGACGATGCCGATGAAGGACATGTCCTGGAACATTTCATCAAAGTCCACCTCGTTCCTACCACCGTCACCGCGCCGTGCCATCTTGGGCGGCCAGGCTTCAAAATCTCGGTAGCAGATGCCGATGGTGCGAAGGGTCCGCAGCGCGTAGCTCTCGATCATGTGCGTGATCGTCTCGGCGTTGCCTTGCGAAAGCTTCGTGACCAAGTCGTCGGTGGCCGGGTCGTGCAGAATCTGAGAGCAATTGGCGAGAACGATTTCCGACGCGCCCTTGACGTAAAGCCTGGCCTGGCCTTTAGGCAACTGAACCACGACACCCATACATTTCCTGCCCGAGTCAAATGGGATCATTTGCAGTATCGACGCATTTACCCGCTGCTCGCTGACCGGGCCCATGGCCAAATAGTCCCGGGCGAAGAGGAGTAGGGCTGTCTCGGTCTTGGACCCGATGAACGTCTTCTCGCCGTCAACTTCCCCCTCGAAGGCGGTTGAGTTAAGGGCGATGGAGTTGAGGAGCAGATCCTTGACGGCGGAGCTAAGCATCGACGTGAATTCTTGAGCAGATATATCGGCACTCGTATCCATGGGCGCATGTCTCGTTTCCTCGTCCTCGTCGTCTTCCTCGTACTCGTCCCTGGCCGCAGAGTGAGCGCCGCCAAATCGGTGGCTGGTTCCCAGAGTGGCCGAAACGACCTGCATCTTGTTTTGCGTCAGAGTGCCCGTTTTGTCGGAGCAGATGGTCGTCGCGTTGCCCATGACCTCGCAAGCCTTTAGGTGCCGCACCAAATTGGCGTCCTTGAGCATGCGAGTCGTGGCAAAGGCCAAGGCGAGAGTGACGGCGAGAGGGAGACCTTCTGGTACTGCGACGACGATGATGGTGACGACCACAATGAAGATGTTGAGAAATTTCTGGCCCTTCTGCGCTGGCGACACATCTTCCTGCTTAGGGAGGCGTACGAGGAACTCGATGAAGAGGACAATGAAGAGGAGCAAGCCGGCGGCACCGCCTAGCTTGGCTATGTAGGTGGCGATGACGTTGAGTTTGGCCTGCAGGGGCGTCATCTCGGGGTCCTCGTCGAGCGCCATGAGCGTCTTTCCATATGAAGAATATATGCCGGTCGAGGTGGCCATGTACGTGCCTACGCCCTCCATTATGCGGGCGCCGGATTGGATAAAAGGGTCCATCTTCTTGAGATTTTCGTGGTTTTCGATGGCGGCATATACTTCGTCGGCAGATCGCTTACGGATGATGTCCGACTCCCCCGTCGTCTGTGACTCGTCGCACTTGAGGTTGAAGCCCTCGATAAGTACGCCATCGACCGGCACCAGGTCGCCCGGCTCCAAATGGACCACCTCGCCGACCATGATGTCGAAGACGGAGAGCTCTGTCGTCTTGCCGGATCGCACCACCTTGACGTTGCGATCCTGTTTTTTCTCATTCAGCTTGGCGAACTGGCGTTCCTTGGAATAGTCGTTAAGCGATCCGACGATGACGACAATGGCAATGGCTACAATTATGGCGACTCCCTCGACCCACTCCACGGCGGACTCATCTGGGCTGTGCTCCTGGCCAAAGGTCTGATAAAGGCCCACGCCGAGACTGACGACAGCCGCAATGGAAAGTAGAATGAGGACCTTATCGTTGTAGGTGATCCACATGAGCTGCAGCAAGCTCTTCCCCTTCTTGACGGGCAGGCGATTGTCGCGGAAGACGCGGTACCGATCCGCAAAAGCATTGTCGTTCTTGTTCGCGGCAGGGCGGCGGTGCGCCGAGCCAGGCTCGGCCGTGGCACCCTCTGTAGCCAGTTTACTGTCCTTAGCAGTGGCCTCATCGAAGGTGACTTGTCCATCCAAGTGGCCTTCCTCAACGCTTAGGCCAGCCTTGCGGTCGGACCTCAAGCCCTTTTCCAGCCCGCGAATGCCGCCCAGCCGATAAAAAGCAGGTAAGCTCTTAGGGTTAAACATCTTGTTCAGCTGGCCGGGGGAGAAGGCAAAAGGATTATCTTCGACATCGAAATTGGCCTCGGTGCCGAAATCAGCCGCCAGGACGTTGTCATCCCTCATGATCTTGTCGTTGGTCGACCCCTTGAGCTTCTCAGTATGCGTGTAGCTGGACGCGACCACCGTGGTGTCGCCATGGGAACTGACCGACCGCGACGCGTCCTGGGAGTCGACCGAGTTTTGTCTAGACCTCAGGTGATTGGACGGGACGGACAGAAGCCCGGAGCCAGCGTCGTTGGTACGCGCGAGCACAGGGCTTGAGACGTTGTGGGGACTCGTTGGCCGGTTTTCACGGTTGTCAAAGGATGTGTCGGCATGGAGGGAAGGATGCTGTTGGGGACCAGACGTAAAGCCGTAGGACGGCTCGACGACGGTCGCGGGGCTGACGGCATCGTCATTAAGGGAGATGGGTGACGCAGATGCAAAGGGTCGAGCGGACGGCTCGTTGGGCATGTCAGCGTGACTGCCGTGATCGGAGCCGATGGCCGCAGTGTCGATTGTTATGGTCGGTCTGAACGAGTGAGAAGAAGTGAGTAGGCCGATGAAACACGAGGCGAGCGCGGGACTAGATATGGCGGCCAGTTACTCACGCTCGCCGTCGGCCTGACGAAGGTCCAAGGGGGGACTCGGGGTCACTGCCATCTGCCATCTCTGGCACACAGCCGCTTTGCGCAGGAGGCAACAGGCGGAGTGCGATACCGTGACGAGGCTATGCGGGCGGACGGGTGACCAGCCAGTCTTGGTGAAAACGATTAGGGGGCCAGGGCGGGCGTGCCTCGACAGATAAAAAGAAAGGAAGCCGAGAGCGCGGGAGGGGAGCAGCGCGCAGAGCGCAAGAGAGCGTCGGGAGGGATTAAGAGGAGCACGGCATGGCGGTCAAGTAGACACGAAGCTTCGTAGACGTGATATACCTGCCGCGAGCCGAGCGACGAGGGGGACAGAGGATGAAGAGGCGGCACCAGGAGAGCGAGTGGTCGAGGAGGTTTGGACTGCTTTCCCGTCAGAATCCGCCGGGGGGCACGACCCGGGGGGGGGAGGAGGCGCATGCACCTCGAGAATACGTATCGAGGCTGTGCAAAGTGGTCAGGGGCGTGAGTGGACGGCAAGGTGCTGGCGCTGGTGCGCCCGCCATCAAATACCGGTGGCTCGCCTCCTACCAGGCGCACGCCTCCAGGCCGGCCACCCCTATTCAGGCCCGGGGGGGTGCGCCCACTGTAAATTGCTGCCATCTCCACTGAGCGAGACGCCGCCCGCCCGGCCGCACAAGCGCCTCATCTCATCGCGAAGCCGGCGAGGAGCTCGGTGGCTGGGCCGTGACGCCTCGCCCGTCTCGTCTGCGAAGGTGGCGACCGCATCGCTGTCTCGCTGCGCGGCTCCCTGCAGCCTTGCCCGCTGCGGCAGGCCGCCTGCGACACTGACGTTGCGGCAGGCTGGCGGTGGTGCCCCAAGCCGCCGGCGTCATGTGCGTCCGTAGCCCGAGTGGCCTGCCTGCCCGCCTGCCTTGCCCCTCGGGGGAGCATCGATACGCTGCGCACCCATATTTCCATCCACATATCATCTTACTTCCTCCTACCCCCTCCAGTCTGGGAACAACACACTGAGGTCCGAGCTCTGCCGCATCTTCCCACCTCCCTTCCCTGTCCTCTCGGACCTCTCCAGCCGGCAACCTGCTCAACTCTATTGCTTGCTTGTTTCGTGCTCACCACATCCACATCCCCCTACTCTATGTTTGTTTGCACACTGCCTCGCTGGCTGGATCGTGTGAGGCATCCATGTCGCTGTAGGGCCCACGTGCTCCAGGCAATTTTGCCAGTAGTTACGCTTGGCCTGGTCTACGCTGCCTGTTTCCCTGTCTCGCGCGGTCAGGGCATCTGCCCGAACAGTCTGAAGTATGCATCATGATCCCATCCCTTGATCCCTGGCCGCTAAAAAGCAGTCCTCCCTGGCGAATGGATCAAAGTGGCGCGCGCTACTTTGGGCTGCGCGTAGTTTAACATGTTTTGTTGTCTGGCGTTCGCCGCAGACTTACCAAAGCAGGCGGAAACTATCGGATACCAGGGGATGTACTTTTTTTTAACCCGGCTTGCTATCTTTTTGACGTTTCCCAAAATCGGCGCTGCTGCGAAGTGCCAAGGCTTAACAGCGTCTGTGGACGCCTTGGCTTCGTCACGTCCCTGTTTCGTCGTCATTATAGCGGTCACGTCTATCTACTGCGAAATGCCAAGCACCTGCTGCACCGCCTGGAGGACCTTGTCATGAACGGTGGCGGGAGCTGCCACGACGCCCTTGTTATTGGCCAGGGTGCGGCCGACACCAAAGTCGAGTGCCTTTCCATGGATGTCCGTAACACGGCCGCCGGCCTCACTGACAATGAGGTCACCGGCAGCGTGGTCCCAAATCTTCTCCTGGTAGCTGGCCTTGACCGGCAGGCGCAGGTAGATGTCGCCGGCGCCGCGAGCGATGGAACCGTACTTGGCCTGACTGTCCATGCGCACGCTGGGCTTCGTGATGCCCAGGACGCGCGCAATGGTCGCCTGTTCGTCGTGGGCCGAGTGGCCGGCCTCGACGCTTTCGCAGAAGGTTGCCCTGGTGAGATCCTGGACCGACCGCATCGAGAGCGGCTTGCCTGGCTCCGCTAATTTTCCTGAGCCCAGCGGTCGGCTACTGGCCCCGTGACCGCGTACAGCGGAGAAGAGAACGCCGCAGCCCTGGTCCATCTGGTTGGAGCCTATGTCAGCCATCAGCCGGGCCGCATCGTCGACGGGTAGGTTGGGACAGCCGAGGACGCCAACGACGACGTCACCATCGACCACGAGGCCGAGGCAGACGGCGTATTGGCCGCCTCTCAGGAAACCCTTGGTACCGTCGATGGGGTCGATGGTCCAGATGCGGCCCCTTGAACCACCTTTGCTGTTGCCGCAGTCTATAAGCTCTAGCATGGCGTCTGCATCGCCTATGAAGCCGCCAAGAAGCTGCTGCTCAGCAGCATCGTCTTCTAGCCGCGTGTCCCGGACAATATTCCAGATGTCGTCACGCAGGTTTGTATTTTTCCGGAGCTGGGAGGCCTCCTCCTCGGCAATAATTTCATCGCCAGGGAAGTTGTGGCGCAGGGCGGCTGTGATGAGAGCCTGAGCACCAAAGTCGCCTATGGTCACCGGCGACTTGTCATCCTTGTCGACAGCACCTTTAGCCTTTTCGCGGAAAACACGCTTAGTGAGCAGGCTGGCGCGCTGGACAGCCAGCTGCGCGACGTGCAGCTCACGAGCGTAGGAGGGCCTGGTGGCGGCAGCGGCGGAAGCCATGGCGCAGCAATGGTGGCTCGCGAGTAGCCGCAATCGTGACGCGGCGGCGGCTGCGGCGGAGCCCCAGACGAGCGGAGCCACTGCTTTCGGGTGGCAGCGATTGGCAAGAAGACGAAGGTCTGATGAGCCAAAGCGCCGCGTGACGAGTTGTACGAGCATCGTCTCAGCTGCCCTTGAGTGGACTGAACCGCGGAGGGGGCCAAAGGATGTGCAGTGCCGTGGCCGCTGTCGTCGGACCGGTCCTCGGTCCGCAATGAGGTTTGTGGCGCAGCGTTGGCCCAGCCACAGCCCGGAGGACCGGGCGTGGCGCATGCTTCTCGGCTGGGTTCTGCGAGGCCTCCGATCTCCCCGCGCATGGACAAGGCAGAAGGGTGACAATAGGGGAAGGGGCAGAGCCAAGGCTTGAAAATTTGGCGAGCACGACCAGGCAAGCCCAGGCCCGTGCCGAGTTGGCAGTGCGGAAAACAGAAAACCCAAGCATTTTATTGAAAGAACCAGCTTCGTATCACATCTGAGGCTATCTCGTCAGCACCTTATTTACACGACTTCGCACCGCGGATCGGAACGCCTATCCCACCCCGTGGGTTCGTTCCATAGCTGCTGACGGGCAAGGAAGTCATGATTCTATCGACTCCGTAACAACACAAGTCAGTCTCTGGATATTGTGCCTATAAGACTACTATATACTCCTTTGTGGGCCTGTTGAGTGGTCCGCACACGCGGTGAACGAAGTAGCAGGCACCCGGCCGGCAACCCCCACCCAAAAAACGCTTCCTGCGGCTCGACAGCTGATCACGACCTGCACAGTGCGCGGCTCCAGTCCCTCGCAAAGCAAATCAATCTGACGCGCATCGCGCAGGCGGGGACAAGCAGCCAGCGAGGGTGCTAAGGAGCGATGGATCACCACACGAGGAAGCTTGAGAGAGATGACCACTCATGGGCTGAGGTCAGCTGCTCACATGGCACCTCAGTGGGCACGAAGTGCTCACCAGGAGGATGAATTTGCGCAAAGCTGCTTGGCACCGCTTCCCGCTTTTCCCTTCCCCGGTCAGACAAACTCTCAAACACTGCCTGAACGGCCTGAAGAACAGGCGTCACCGTCTGAGGGCTGATCAGGAGGAGGAACATGACAAGTTTCAGCCCAGGCTTTCTCCTTCCTTACTCCCCTCTCTACCGGCTGACGACCGAATTGGCCAGGTACCGCCGCCTCGTTGCGGATAGAGTTTGAGCCGGAGCATCGCGCCCGTCGAGGGTGAATTGGGATGGAGTGAGAAGGGAGGGGCTTCGGACGCCGGAGTTGCCCACTCGACCGTGCCCGCCTGGGCCCGCCGAAATGGCCAATTCGTCCCAAGCCAGCATCATCCTGATCTGGCGCTTGAACTACAATGGCCCTTGACTGCCATCTATTCTGTCGTAATGACGGTCCACCAATGAACAATGCCGTAAATGGCTTGTAAGAGGGCTTTCAATACCGAGGGCAGTCTTGCGGTGCTCCTTGCGCACAATTCATGTATTCCGCATGGTACGTGCGGGTTTCGGTTCCTTTCAACTTACGTCATCTGTGTTGGGCTTCCCTCGGAAACTGCCGCCACCGCTTTGACTCTTTCAGCCCTTTCTCCGCCCTCCCATCATATGTAATTATAGTTTGACTGGCATCTTCCCCTAACCTCGCGTAGAAGCAGATGCGGCGTAAGCGGAGAAATATTCCGCCGCCGATGAAGTCGGCGCAGCAGAGCAACATGTAGCACGGTATTATGTTTTAATAGTCATCATGCAATCCAGCTGCCTTTCCACTCATCAGCTTGGGCGCAGCTGCGACACCCAACTACTGGTGTCAAACTGGGGCGATACGCCAGAGCGTTATTCGTCTGTCACCAGGCACCACCCGCCTTGTCAGCCTCTTATCCCTTTCGGGTCATGCATGTCGCGGGTGATCAGCCTCGTTCGCATTCATCAAGGACTCTTCGCGTTGTTAGGGGAAACCCTGGTCGCAGCTGCGCAAATCCCGATCGCTGCCATCGCCCTGTGCCCGTCTCGCCGCAGATTCTGGTGCCCTTGATCTTTCATCTCCTCCCCCTCCCCCCCTTGATGTCTCTCCGGCTGTGGCTGGCGAAGCCTCTGAACGAGCCATCGTCGGCACCCGCTAGCAACCGGACACGCTCGGGAACGGCCGGCGACGGACATTACGATGGCGTCCTTCAAACTCCTTGGATGCTCATACATGTCGTCAGCCTGCACCTGGGGTTGCAGGAGAGGGCAGTGCAAAGTCTTGGCGAGAGTAGCCGGTATGGCTAACGCGCCTCTATCTTGCAAACCGGCGTTCCATATGTCAACGCTGTACGAAGTACTGTCGATCCAACGAGACCGAATCGAGTGGCAATAGTCTGCTGGGCCGGTGAGTTCTTTTCTCACCATCGCGAATGGGATCGCGTGGACACATAGGACATGGTGCAATTGCCCATGATATCTGTCGCGCAAGAAAGCGCGCCTCAGAGCCACGCCGATCACGACTGGCCATCCTTTAACCAACCATCACACATAACGCCATGTTCAGCAAACGAGCGAAAACGATTCATCAAGACCTTTTACCACAGTAATACTAGGGGCTTCTTAAATTCGCACCCCCCGCCTCAGCCTTCTACGGGCTCTCTAAACCCCCTTGTTGCGGCTCTCGCCCCGCCTTACTGCCCCCTCCATCGGTCAATGTCGTTGGCCCACACAACCTCTCCGTTGTCTCAGTTCCTCTCCGTCAAACAGCTGTGCCGCCACGAACCTCAACCTCTTGGTTTCCATCTCTGCTTCCCCCGCTTCTTCTCTTCACTGTAAAACCTGTATTGTCTCTTATCAGCCCATCGCGTCTTCATCATTTGGCATGCTTCTGCGGAACTCCTCTATTTTTTGTGACTGACCTTTTCTCGCAACGCGCCCAGCCACTGCGCCGCGCTCACGCTTTGATCCGCTCTGTCTTCCACCAGTAACGTCTGAGCCCAGAGCTTCAGACTGGGCTCTCCATCTTCACGCACAATGTACAAGTGCGGCATCGTGATGCTTCCCACTCCGAGCGAACGGTGGTCCCTGCTCTTCTGAATGACGGCCCGTACTCTTTCGTTGAAGTCGCCTCCTAACTCTGGAACTCTACCTTTGCCCACGTGGACCTGTGTTCGGTCCTCGACGCCAAAAACGTCGGCAATCAGCTGCGGCACCGCGTCACGTCCCACCCACAGAAACTGCGTCTGCCCATCATCGATAAGATAAAGCCCGTACGATACTAGCCGCTCCGACGTCAGGTTCATTGGTTGCGGAAGTTTTATTTCGCCCGTCTCTGCGTCCGGCGTGCCTGCGCTGTCCGGCATGTCATGCAGAGAGTAGAGTCGGGGGTATCCGATGGTATCTGCGTCGACTTCCGTAAGCCCACGTTTTTTATCAGCCCGAGGAACAGCACAGGGAGGCCGCGCAGGTTTGCGGGAAACTGCAAACTTCCGCCACCCATGCTGCCTCCACCTAGCTCCTTTTTGAAGGTCAGCAATAATTCCGTGAGTTTGGCTTGCAACGCGTCGCGGGCTGCTTCCAAGCCGCTGCTTAGTGTCCTCTCCACGGCCTTGTGACTGAAGTAAGCCGTGATTGCGCATTGGTCTGCTGAAGCGTAGACGTCGGACAAGTTTGTCGTCGTCGGCAAGGCCAGGGTGAGAACTCGGATGCGTCGTTCGCCGTTGCACGTCGTGTGAAGTACAGCTGCCTGAAGACACACAAAATTTTTGCTGATATTCTCGTCGATAGTCACCTCGACCACATAGCACTGATCACGTGGGAAGGCCGGAAATGCGCAGAGATCGGAGCTGCGATTAAAAAAGTTGCCGTAGAACGTGTTCATGCGGAGACCAGTCGTAGCGCGCACACGGAGAACCGCCTCAAGCCCAATCTCCGACGAAAGATAATCACTCAATTCCGAGGCAAATTTGAGCGCGTCCTCGGGTCGGGATGCATGCCAGCCAGGGTAGAACCATGTTTGACCGCCCGTGTATCTCGGCAGATTACTGAGCGAGGCCACGTCTTGGTACTGGGACGAGAAGAGGAACATGTCGATCGATACCTGGTTCTTGGAACATTCCACGGCAAAGCTCTTATAAAAGCTATTGCCGGTTTGCAAGAGAGCGCCCTCCTTAGACGTGCCCAGCAGCTTCTTGTCCTCTCGCATCTCCAGCTTGCCGGCACTGATGTTGGGGAGAGAAGCCGTTATGACGACAATCTTGCCGCCGAGGGATGAAATGAGTTTGTGTCCGGCGCGCAAGGCAGCACCCATGCAGGAGCTTTTGCTCTGATTCGTCTGGAACATTTCAGGCAGCTTTTGTAAAAATTTCTCCAGATTCTGACGGCTCTCAGATAATGGGACCAGCAAGTCGTGGGGCACTGGGAGGAAAGGCTCGTCCAAATCGCTAACGACCAGCATACTGGTTTCATTATTTTCATCTTCGTCCTTGGGGATGGAAAAGTAGGAGAGGCTGGCATCAACGGCGACAAAGCCGAGACGTGTGCGTCTGTCCGCGTTTGGTATTCTGTTAAGGCTGTCGAGGATGGTCCGGGAGCTTGTGGCGAGCAGGCCGGTGGACACGGCCGCATAACTCACGTCAAAGAGGAAGAGATAGACCAGCGGCTGCGGCGGTCGCACCATGTACTCCTGAGGGGCCACGAACTCGACAACGGAGTGATTGAGTTCGTAGCGTTGCCAGCGATCTGCAGACTTTTGGGCTGCGGCGTCCCAGTCAAACGACTGAGGAACGTCGTTACTAAGGTTGCATGTATTGCACCTCCAACGGTGGCCGTGATCGAGGAAAGTGGCAAAAGGGTTGATATACGTCCGGCATCGGCGGCAGCGGGAGATGACTTGGTCCTGAATGACGGGGATCGTGTCTTCGTCATCGTGCAGAGCACCGTAGGGCTGGATAACGAGGGCAAACGGTAGCTTGGACTTCTTGAGGAGCGCATTCGTCGTCGGCACGGCATTGATGGTGGAGCGAATATAGCGCGAAGAGCAGTTGGCGTTCGAAGACGGAGTCACGCTCGTCTGAATAGCATCACCTTAGCACTAGCACGTGCTCTTGATTTCATAGAGAGAATCTGGGGATGAAGAAGGGATGATTCAAAACATGATGAACGGACAGACGTACGTTCGGAGGAAGTACAATGGGCGGGGAGGCAAATCGAGTTCTGAGACGGAAAAGGACATATTCATGAGGTCCGTGGGGTACAGATGGTTGAGCGGTCCGACATTCGGCGGCTGCGTCGCCGGCGAAGTCTGTGGCTGCTGCTGCTGCTGGACTGCAGGCTGGGGAGCAGCGCCGTAAGGCTGCGAGTACTGGTATCCCGGAGCGGTGGTAGCTTGCTGAGTATCGGACTGGAGATAGGAGCCGTAGGGCGCTTGTTGCTCCTGCGGGCCGAAAGGAGCACCATACTGCTGCTGTCCAAGGCCGGCTGCATTTGCACCCGAGCCTACCTCGAAGGCCTGGGCAGCGTATCCACGCTTCTTTTTTCCGGTGGCGCTATGTGTCGCGATTACATCGGGCTGAGGGCCGTCGACTTGAGCTTGAGGTTCGAAATGCTGCTGCTGACCGGGGAACTGGCCATATGCGTCATTGGGAGGAGCCGACATGGCGGGATGGGCAGGGCGGCCCAACAACGCCTGGTTGAGGCCGGGGGCGGACAGAAGTTCAGGCGGGCTGCAGTGAGTGCAGTTGGTAGAGAATTGGGGTAGCAGGCTCCGTATTCAGGAGGATATAACGATAAAATTGAGATAAGCTGGCAAAAGAAATTTGAAGAGGCAAGAAGGCCGAAAGGAGACGAAGCCGAGAGGGGATGACCGGGCGACGCTTCGCAACGCAGCAACTTTCGGTGGGGAGGTTTACCAACCGGTGGAACTTCTGCAGTTGTGCTGTCCTTGAGACTCACCGCTTGCCCACAATGGACGCTTATAAGCCCGATAGGGGCAAAGCTCTTACTGGTTGGGGCCAAGTAACTATTCGTGGCCGTGATAGGGCCTGTGGACTAGACCCACTCAAATAGTTGACGTCCTACGAAGTAGAACATGGCATACACGACTCTGTCGATATTGAGGCGACTGGCAACGCTACACGGTCTGCAAATGAGCTTTTCGAATAGGACGCCGACGAATGCGTGATATAATTTATCCAATCTAAAAGGCCTGGAATATAACAGAGTAAATATGAGCTTCTTCAAGTATTACCTATAAAGTGACTTTCAGCCAAACTGAGCTGTCGTCTGCCTCTGCTCAAAATCGCATCTTTGCCTGTGCCTCTGCTTTGTTAGAGTAGCGTCAAATAAAGTGCTCATTGAAGAAAATTCGATTTCATCGTCCGATTGGATCTGATATGTACTGCAGGCCGGCAACGTAGCGTACATTGCACAACGTGGCACAAGAGGTGATTTTGTTTCCGGCGATGCTGAATCTCACATCCTGTTGTATCTGCTCGAGTGAATTTATCGCACTCAGGAAAGTGTGATCAGCACTGAAAGAAACTACAGCATCGTAATCCGGACACACTCATGCCGCTCGTCAAGCTCGAAATGCGAAGGTTAGTGACTTACGCTTGTAATGCTCATTCCTCTTCGATGAGGGCGTTGATGTGCTACGACTCGTCGATATTGACCTCTCCCCTTGCTGCCTCGCCGCCTCCGGTGGTTTTGGAGATATAGCACAAGCCTGAAATCGCCACTGGCACACTAAAAATTGCTTTAAAAATAGCGTGAGGTGAGTCTACGATGGAGCTTCGCAGGCGCCCAAAATGAGGCAGTTGATCAAACAGATATCAAAAAATCGGACAGCTTCATGAATCAAGCTAGATATAACGCCGTACTGTACATATAGCCCGGATAGCTGCGCTACTAGAACTCATCGAAATCTTGAAGTCCTGCGTTTTTTTGTGGTTTTCTGCTCTTTCATGCTTTATATGAGTGCGTGTCACTCAACTAGATGTTATTAATCATCTCGGACTGTGCTATCATCGCGCCTCGTCGGCACGCCGCGGAAGCTCGCGTGCAAGTGGATTGTCCGCTTCAACACCAAGCCACTGTCGGCATAGACGCGACTTAGTTTTCAACTATTTCTTCGAGGATTCGATGAAACTGCTTGATAGCCCGGACACAACTAGCTTCCACCTCGGTGCCTTGAAGCAGAAAAGCAGCCTGGAAAAACTTGACCACTCGGTAGAGTCCACAGATGACAATAGCGGCAGATTGGGCATTTTTTTCTAGGGTGTTATCGTTGGGGGCGCATGATGTTTTGCTTTGGCCAGCAGCGTGAGGTTAGATTTCAAGTACAGTCCGCAAGGGTCTTATTCAGCCGCACGCTGAATTTGCATCAATCTGAGTACTTTTTCAAAGTATGAAAATTCATGCAGATAGGGATCAATAAGTTTCTGGGGCTCTGATTAGTCCCAAATTTGTATGTACGGCCTCAAAACGAGGAGCAACTGGACGGTGGCTCTAAAAAAAGAGGGACCTAATCAGGAGTTCCCATAATTTTTGCCTACGGGGCATATGCGGCATATGCCCTGAAATGCCTCGGGTTGAAGCTCCATTCACGCAACGCCTTTTCACATCGATTTGGAGATACTGCTTACGGAAAAATACACATAATTAGACACGGGTACTAAAAAATAGGGAATCTAAGTGAATAGAGATTCTAGTAATTGATCTTGCCTCAACCACGGTCAATACGTTGCTGCAGCCTCTCTGGCATACCACAGCGAAGGCTTTGAAGTAGGTGTTCCGGGAAGGGTTCCAAGCAGCCCAGATTGCAGCCTCTAATGCAGGAAGATCGAGAGTATCTGTATCATATTTCTGATCGATCCGGAATTTCACCCAGGATCACAAGTTCTCTAGAAAATTAAGGTGGGGAGAGTACGCCGTTCAAGGAATGACCTCGATCTGCCAAAGCAGCAGCCACGCTTGGGTGGCCTTTGAATTGAATGCTAGAGCATTATCTTGCACAAAGGGAACCTAATGGGCTTACTCCTGGCCTTCCTGAAAATTAAAGGCCTAAATTATTGAAATGATTCTGCCGATACACTTCTCTAAAGTGATACCGACCTCTCCCTTCGGTCAGACATACGCAAACCCTTTTTCCCGCCCTGCAAAGGAGCTCAGAGCACCCGCCCTTAGCCTCTGTGCCGGAGCAGCTGGAAGGAAGTCGGATCTTCTGTCTCGAATTCTGGCAGGCATCTAAAGCTTAAAATCGCAGACTTTTCCGATGTATAAGGCACCGCAATAGGGGTCAAATGAGCGAGGGAATCGTAACTTGAGCAAGGGGCATGCCTTCTGTGAGGTGGCCTTGAGAGCTTTGCAAGAAATTCCGGTGTCGTAGATCCTCATGGCTGACCTAAGCAAATGTAGCTTTCGCAATGAATTACGCGATGAGGCTACTTGAGCGCTCATCTTCCCAAAATGGGTTAGTATTTAGAGCTCATATCCAAGCTAACATCTAAGATCCTTGCGGACTGTGCCCCGTACGCCAATTCTTGTTGGTTGGTTGATTGGCTGGTCTGTGTCCATAAATCCCTATAGCAGGGCAACGGACATACTAGATTAGCCACGTGACTTGATTGCCGCCCTACTATCCAGCATTTCAGAGGCTCTAAATGCCCGTCGCGTGAACAGCCCTTCCCCGAAAAAATTTTCAGCTTCTCGCTGCTGTTAGATTTCAATAGTGCCAGTATGCTGTGCACCATGCTACACTAATACGCTACAACTCCGCGAAGCCAACTGGCCCTCGACCTCAACACCACCAGCACCACTCTCTTCCCCCAGGCACAGCGAGGACTACACACCACACGGCTTCCGCGACGGGATTCCTGGGAGGGTTCCCCGTCGCCCTAACATGCTCAACTCGTGCATTCGCCACGATTGAGCGGCTTACCGCCTAACCGGGAGACGCGATTAGCGCGTGCTCCCGCGTCGTTTGCCCTATCGGGATAGAGCACGTGCATAGACACGTGCTGCACGACGTAAATAAATCCACCACCACTCACGTTCGCGGCGGCCAGGAGGTGGTGCTGGTCGAGGTGCCAGGAGCGGAGCTCGCCGAGGGCTGGTGGGCAAGCGCTTGCCCACCGAGGTACAAGAAGTGGGGTCTCGACATGGCCCGACCCCGTCCACCGGAGCTTTGCCTCCCCAGGAGGATTCTGGCCCGTCTCTACGCGGTCCGGTCAGGCCACGGCGACTTCGCCTGGTACCACACGTGGCTCAATCACGAGGACGCCGTGCTGCACTGTGCCTGCGGCCGCGAAAAGACCCCAGGACACTTCTTGGAGTGCCGGAAGGCCCTGGCCAAGTAGAGAGACTCAGGTCGGCGACGGAAACCACCCGACAAACTAGAGAAACTCCTTGGGCCCAAGGGTTGGAAGCTTTTCGCGGAGTACGCGACGACGACAGGGGTGTTTGCCGACGTGCCCGTGGGGGGGGCCGTTGGACCGGTTGGATGAATAAACGGGACAGAATTCTGTCCTAGTGGCTTTGTATTGCGCGTCAAGCGCGGAGGATCCGGGCGCGTGGTGGCCGGAGCGGACTTTGGGGTTTTTCTTTTTCGTGGGATCGACATTGGCAGGACCAGCTGGAGGCATCGGGATGGAGCGGGGGAGAAACTGGGAAGCGAGGCCCGTCAGATTCAACATCTGGTCGTGGCTTAGTGTAGGCCCGGTACTGCGGCTGGGACGAGGCTGGTCGGGAGGCCCTCGGGCTTCCCTTAACGCCAGCCCGGCCCCACCGGTGGCGTGCCTCAGGGCGCTGGGCTTGTGCCTGCCACCTAAAACTTCATTAACCACCACCACCGCCCATCGCGTGAAGACGTGACGAAAAGTCGAAAAATGATCGCGTCAGCAAAGGCCCTTTTATCGCGCCAGCGGGTGCAGCCGGTCGCGATGTCTCAACGATCTTTGTATAGGAACAAACGAAAATGCTGGACCATAGATTATTGATTCGCAGGCTTGTGTGATGAGATGTGTATAGATTGCTGAATGGCCCTGAAAAAAGTACCGAGACCTTTTTCACTGGCGTCAGTAGCGCAGGCATGTGGACTTGGATAGTCACCTACGGTTTTATTTATTCTTTCTCACGACTAGATCAGGTACTCCTCTAGTTGCCCCCCCTTAGACTTCAGCCCTTTCGCGTATAGGCGTTTACGTCATGAGACAACGGCGAATGAATCAGCAATTTCGTTTGCAAGGACCTCGAGCTGCAATATCGTCGTCCTTGGTTCTCTCCTCATCGCTGAGCTCCCCGCCCTTCATACCTTCCTCCCTGCTCTTTTTCTTTTTTCATTTCCTTCTCTTTCTCCTCTCCCCTCTTCCTTCATTTTCTTCCATCTTTCTCTCCTGCTCCTATTTCCTCTTGCCATTATTCTCGTCCGCTAACACTCTTCACAGCTCGACACCATTCAGCCTCTCCTTTCTGACTGCTGTCGACTCCAAACTAAGAAGTCTTTTTTCTTGCCGAATATAGTGTCGTCTCTCAGTCTCACCTTCTCTCCTTTTTAAGGAGCACTCACGTCTCGAACTCGACGAGGGAGCCATCTGGCAAGAGCAATCTGCTGGAACGAAACTTGGCATTTGCTAGTTTGCAAGCGAACGGGAGAAGGCTTGAGAAGGATTTTATCAACAGCCATAAAGCCTTGAGCTGGCCCAGTCGTTAGCACGATCCCTGCGTATGAACTTGATTGCGTCACAATACCCGTTCTTTGGCCTTCTCCCTCCTTTATGAAATTGTCACCATGGTCATCCGCAACTATGTGTCATACTGGGTACGTTTCAAAACTGCCTTCGGATTTTCTTTCTTAGCCATCTTGATCTTCGATCATCTCAAACTGACAACTTGCTCGCCCAATATCAGATTCTTCCTGTCTTTTCCAGCCTCGTTTGGTCCGGCATGCTCCTTACTATGCTTCTATACTGGGTAATACACGATCATCGGACCCACTACCCGTCCATGTCTCCACACACGACCATCGCATATATTAGCAATATAGGCGCTCATCGCCTGAAGCCTCTCTTCATTACGGGCTCCACTCTGATGACTATCTCCCTTGACATCTCTATCGCCGAACGCTGGCTTCGCCACAACGGTCGCCTGGTCCCTAACACTTCTCGAAGCGAGAAGGTTCTCGCCATCCTCACCATAGTTTTTGCCATTTTGGGCACTGCCGGAATCATCCTTCTTAGCGTCTTTCGACGCCGGCAATCACAAGAAGCTGCACTATATATTCCTGCTTCTGTTTATTGTCGGCTATATTTTCTCTGCCATCTTTATTTGCTGGGAGTATCAACATCTCGGAAGAAGTGTGTGCCCCTTTTTTCCCCTTTGCTGGAGATTTAGCTAGCGCATGACTTGCCGTGCGAATGTGACCCAATGAGCCGCTATTCGCTAACTCAATGACAAAAAACCGTCAATACCCTTTACTTCGCACCTCTTTTTGGATCAAGTTGTCATTTGTCTTCGTTGAACTTGTTCTCGCCATCATCTTCGCCTGTGCAACTTTTACGCGGCATAATGACGTCGCTGCCGTCTTCGAGTGGATTGTAGCTTTCATATTCACTTTTTACATTCTTAGTTTTGTCATCGACCTGTTCCCGGCCGTGCGCACGAGGGAGCCGGCGTCCCGTTTTGAAAATTTTGCCTACGTCGAGGAAGCCACCGCGAGCGCCGCCGATAGCTTCCACGTGACTGCAAACCATCATCACAAGGAATACAACATCTCTTGAGAGGGTATATTGATAGCTTCATTTGCCCTTTATTAAGCATTCTCGTTCATGAAACATAGCCTAGTCGATGCTAGTCGATACACGTTGAGACACGAGACAATTGATGTGAACGATACTCTTGGGCGTATAAAGAGCATTCAGAATGAACCGGCTCGTTTCTGAAAATATTCTGGCAACAGTTGACAGACTGATTCATACGAGGCGATATATTCATTAAGCTAAATATAGAAGCTGACGGTAGAAGCTGACGGTCAAGCGGGAAAATAGTGTAAGAAATGGAATCCGTAAAGTGGAATTTAAGATATATGACAAAGATTCCACTGTTGATACTCAGTGCGACAGATGGTACAAACGTAATAATAGTCCACTAACACAAGCAGATAAATCAAAGGCCGGTTGTGCTGTTTCGCACATCTCTTCGTCAGGGGGACTACTTCAGACAGCGCCTACGCCTTGCAATGCCTCCTTTCAGTGGCCTATCGGTCCATCATCTCGCGGAAGCGGGAGTCGCGCGTTAGACTACTGCTCACGCGGATGTCTGGGTCTTCGAGAGGTCATAGAGGTTCGATGTTCGCTCGCTCGTTGTCTCGGGTCGCGGTGGCTAAACCGTCGGCATTGTCGCCGACCTGCTTCTCTTCCTCAGACGGCGAGCTAATAGGGCTCACGTCATGCGAGTCTCGCTCGGTAGCCCCCTTTTCTGCAACGGATCCGTGCCATGTTTCCGCAGCGCCCTGATTCGCTTCGTCCGGCTTCGTAGCCGGTGCCGCGTCTCGCACACTTAGGGGCCGCTTGTCAAGACTCGCCGTGCTTCCATTGGTCGGTTCGCTTTCTTTCATCGCCGCGCCCCCAAAGAAGCTACGCCTCTTGTCACCCTGCTCAGAAAATGACCTTCCGCGGAAAACCCGATTCTTAATCCATCCTCTTACTTTCGAATTCGGCGACGTCGAAGTATTTGATTTGCGCTGTCCAGCAGCGGCGGACTCCACATTTGCTTGATCTGACGACTCAAGGCCAGACGCGCCGGTACCTGCGCCTTCTTTGGGTTGTTCAGTATTCCCGACGTCGCCACCATGCTCTATTTCGGAAGCGTGGTCAGGGTCGGCGGAAGTCGGATCATTGGCCTTTCCTTCCCGACTATGCTGTTTCTCGTCAGCTTTAGATGACTTTGCCTCTCTGCGGGCCTTTCCTTCTTGCTTCTCCTGTTGCTTCTTGACTTTTTCTTGTTTTTCTTGATCTGTCCGACGAAACTTTGTCAGTAATTGAGAACAATTTGCGCGACATCTAGAAAAGACGAGTTAATTGGTAACATACTTCTGATCTTCTTGTTGAGCTCTTTCATCTCACGCTCTCGCGTCTTTTGTTTCTTCGCCTCCTCGCGCCTAGCTTCTTCCTCCATCTTGAGCACTAGCCGCCGTTCACGCTCTGCCTCTACCTTATCGTTGATGTCTTTCAGCAGGGGCTGCACTCTCTTGGTAGCTATGGCATCGACCTCTTCCGGTGCCATGAATTTTCCTCCACCTATATCCAGCTTGCCCTTGTTTTCTGTGCGATACTCGTGGCGAGTCTGCAACCTGCTGGGCTCTGACTTCCCATTCGCTGAGTCGTGAAGACGGCGAACTGATCGTGTCCTGGTGCGCCTTCTCGTCCATGTCCTGGAGGCGTGCCTTGAAATTGCGCTGCGCCACATACAATAGTGCTTCACGATCCTTGTCCCTTTTTTCTTTGTCGGCTTGAGATAGTTTGTTGGAAAATAGAGACATGGGATCATGAGCCTTATCGGAACGCTGATTATCAGCCCCGTCACTTTCAGATAACCGCCGCCGCAATCTGTCCGATATGTGGAAGCGGCTGCACGGAATCCGATCGTTACCGTAATATTTCTGGATATCGCGGTTTTTCCAGTGCTCTTCATGAAGCTTGGCTAGGCGTTCTTGGGCTTGCTTATAGGCGGCATCTTGGAGATTGAGGTATGAGTTAGGTCGTCCATCCATCTCGTCGTCGGCCTGACCGGCAATCTTAAGTTGCTGCTGATTATACATCCTCTTGGCAATCTCGAGGGCAGACTGATGACGCTTGTCACTGTGGGATTGCTCGTCACTTTGAGGCTTCATGGACGGAGATTAGGTCAACATGGTTCGCGCCATGTTGGTCGCGGGAACAGCGCCAGCATCATTCCTCAGTTGCATAGATGCTCGGTGTGCCCGAGTGGCGCCTTCTAAGGCGCTTGTGGCGGCGCGCTGACGAGCCCGCGTGCCTTCTCAAGCAGGAGCTGCGGGCAGTGTGGCCTTCGCAGAAGAGGATCTGGCTACCATAGAGGAAGTGACGTCGAGAGCGGTAGGCTCGAGCGGAGCATGTCGGCTCGCGTTGAAGGCCTGGGATGCGGCCGAGTTTCCCCAAGAGTCCTGTTTGGACGACAAGGCAGCAGCACCCGAGCTCTTGAGAGCTGTGTTTGCAGAACCGACGGCCAGGAGGGCAGCCTTGAGG
>KN173762.1:124621-140987 GCA_000758425.1 Nilaparvata lugens yeast-like symbiont | reverse complement strand
ACTTTCTATGCTGTTATTTTTCTATATGAAATCCACATCTTTCATGTACCTTGAATTTCCCGGTCAGCGAACCCTTTCCTGGTTAACGGACCCCCCGTGCAAGAGGATCGAGCACGGGGGGCCGACTTATTAGGCCCCCCTAGTATGTATGGTGATGTGAGGGAACCTACTTGCTAGGGTACCACTGCCCATGCACCGCCGATAGGGCACCATGAGCTGGTAGCTCCAACTAAGTCGACCAGGGCCCAGGCTGATAGGTCCGGGTCCCTGGCCACCCAATCAGGGGCGGATATCGGGAACTAGGCAGGCCTCCATAGAAAGCCCCACCCCCAGCCTCGTTGCGGGCAGGAAAGGTCCTGCTGCTCTGGCCGAGAGAGAACGTACAGTAAAGTGGTATCCGCGGGACAGCATCCCGTTCGCATCATATATCGGCCCGAAAACTCGCTTTCTCCACTCGCCTCCTTTCCATGCGCGCACATCGATTTGCCGGGCCCCCCACGACTGTTGCCTACTTGTTGATCTTATTGACATCATAACCGTCGTTTCCGGTGCTGATTAGGTGCTCCGAAGGCGGCAGCGGGTGGATCTGCGCTTGAGGCGGCAATTCAAGCCTGGCGACGAGATCTCCCATGATGCTGATGACTTTTAATGGGCTTTCTCGTGATCTAGATCACTTTGGGGCGCGGCCGGGTTCGTGTGCAATTGCAGGCATACCCGATCTACCACCTTAATCATGACCGTTGGATTTTTGGCGCCGTGCTGCCTCATTGCTCGCATGACTGCGAGATCCATCGCAAGGGCGGCTTGGCGCCTCGCGGCTCCACATGGGCACGGCACCTCATCGGCGAAAGTGAGGTCTTCGACGCTGAGAGGTTGATTGAGTCTGTAACCAAACAGTGACTCAAGCGCAGAAATCCACATACTTGGCAGCGAGGAGCAGGCTGTATGGCTGGAGTCCGGACTCAGCGGCGACAGGTCGGTCAGAGCAACCGAGGCGATGAAGGTGGAAGTCTGGAGACATGCCTGCGGGAAATTTCTCGAGGCCTGGTGAGGTGGCCTCTTCCCGCAGCGGCGCAGGCGTAGGCCTGCTCCCGCTAGTAACGCCGCTCGGTTGGGCCTTACCGCTCTGCAAGGAGAGAGGAGAGAGAGCTCACGACTATCAAGGCAGCTGCGGTTGCGCTCACTGTCGCGATCGCCATAACCGCCTCCGTATTTACGACTAGCACGGCTTCTACGATCCTCACGGCAGTGAACCCGTTAGAAGGCGTTTCGTCGCTATTCCACACGGAAATGGTGTACTTGGCATCGAGACATTCCACATGGAGCAAGTATACGGGCTTGCGGAAATATTTGACCAATTTCTTCACAAGGGTTGCATAAGGGGCTGTGGAAAAACAAGTCCACTGTTCCAAAGTGAAGTTGTAACCCACCGATTCAGGGCTTCTCCTGAAAACAAAGGAACATAAAAGTGTCAGATCTCATTTCTGCTGTGGGCACATTAAGCCGCAGACGTTCGCAAAAGAGCAACATATGTAGAAAAATTTGCGGCCAGAAGTGGTTATCTAGCCCTCGACCCTTACTGTTCTCCTTAATCCCTTGCCTAAGAGCTTCCTCGGTGGTATTCCTTTCGGATTGATACGACTCATAGCACTCACACAATATGTTATCGAGCTGTCGAGCGGCCTGGTCTCGGTAGTGGTCTGTTTTAGACCCATTGAGTGAGGAGTCTCTTGGATCGTCGTCTGAGGAAGCGACCACCCGGAAATCTCTTTCATCTTTGCCCATGGGTGATGCTTAGTTCTCTTCTGGCTGCGGATTGCCATCTTCACCAGCAACAGGTGGACAGACCTATTCGCTCCTCTTGGTTCAGGCGGCCTGAACTGGCGCCTTTCCGCGCGTACAAGAGCGAAATAGGAATTTCGTAAAGCGCACTGCGCTAATACACGAACTTTCACTTTAAGAATGTCAATCTTGACAAGAAAGATTGAAAATCAACGTCATTTGAGGCACGAGAGGGCAATGAGAGAGTAGGAAAAGGGATGATTTATTTATTGAAGCGCGTGCAGAGTAGATGCCACAAGATATAGCCCTCGCACGAGGCCTATGGCCTGTTGACTAACACCACACGTAAAAGTTCGAGTGACACGTAACGAAACAGCTTGAGGATGTATGTGCCGTGAGTAGGATGTTCTTCACCTACACCACGGTGTCGGAGCACGAGCGGGGCAGATGGTCAAGTGCACGGATTTTTCTCCCTTTTCCTCCGCCTGCATCCAGCAGTGAGAAATGCAAAGTTTGGAGCGAATTCAAGAAGCTGACTCGCAAGATTGAGGGGAGGCGAATGGGTATTATTAGACGAGGCACGATGGCCGATGACCGATGACTCTGGGCTGGGAACAAGCGATTCATCGAAAGATATTGTTCTCTACTTGGAAATATAACTGCTTGTAGTAATGCTACGCAAGAAAAGCGGCAAAAACACCGCGTCCTTCGCTGAGCATAACGGATGAGCAAGCATTCTTGGTTCCTTTTGCTCTGCTCGATTGCATTGCTCTTCAAAAGCGAAACTGTCACAGCGTCTCCGGGGATGCGCCAGCAAGCTTTGTTGATCCTTGTCATACTGAGTACCAAGCTTCTCTTTTTCATAGCCGTGAGGTCTCTTCTGCCTTGGCACCTTGTAACTCGATGTCCAATATCGCTTTTTTGGCCAGCTCTATCGGCCCTCCTTTGCCCAGGCCATGGTTTACGGAAAGGTCAGAGTCTATTTCGTATAACGCGGCCCTTTCACCTTCGAAGAGTGTACTGACTCTAGCTTGTCCCCTAATTATATGCTAGTATGAACAGATGGGTGGAGGTGGTTCTGCGCGGACCCTATTCTCCGCTGAAACTTTTCGTCCGACGTCACACCAAACTACCGAACCCTTGCCTATACCAGTCGGGCCGCCCCTGCAAGTTGCTTCACCATGCATAGCTCCAAGGCAAAGACTCAAAGCACCTAGTGTGTGACCCCTGAGAAAGTTGTTTAAAAGTGACAGCTAGTCGTGCGGTTTATCTTGGCGGTCATAGGCGGGCGAAGCCCGAGCAATGAGGTGCCACATAGAGTCACGGGCCACACAAAGCCTTTGGTCAAGACCAAGACCGGCCAGAATCAGCGGAAAAATTTTTGGTGAGTTCCCGGCGTGGATAGATACCGAGTACCGAGCTCAATAGCCTTCAGGAGTGGAGGTCTAGGGACTAAATATTATCTCCAGGGTCTTCTTCAGGATCACCCCTTGATGACATTAATCCCACGGCGGATTTCGATACCATCAATTACTATGATCGTCTGAGCCGATTTTTGTGCCAGGCACCCACGATAGATGGTGGTCCACTGCGCCATCTGGGTCTAGCCTGCCAGGAGATTAGCCGCTACTTATATGACAGACAGGCCTAAGCTAGGAAGCTGCTTACCCTGCTGTACAAGGGGGTTTTGAACTAGTTAAGGGTGCATAAGATGTGCATCTGTATCTCCGCCCTCCTCCTCCCCTTCTGTGTTTTGATAAGGTGCATGATATAATACCCGTCGGGGCCGGTAAGCAAGGGCAGGCTCTGCCTCTTAGCCACCAGAATTGATATAATAGATATATTGGCTTATAGTAAAAGCTTTTCTCACCCAAGCCCAGCTACCCAAGCCAAGCCGACACCTCCACGGGATGCGATCTGATCGTGCCCCTAGTTAAAAAAAGCTCACCAGCGGGGCTTGTAATAGTAGATAAGGCTCTCACGTGCGCAATGCACACGGCCCATGCAGCCCCCGCCTCGCTCACTTGCTCGCAGAAAGAGGCCAGCGCTCCAGGGATGATGCATGCTGCAGGCCGGAATCGTGCAAGAGCCGAAGAGCCGTACAAGTCGTTGAGGCGTGGAATTCCGGCGCAGCGAATGGCTTGGGCGGCTCAGGTCAACTGGCGCCCCCGGAGCAGCAGTGCGGGTCGCGCCGCTAAGCTAGATTCGGCCTACAGGATGAAATACAGAATGAAATCGGCAGACACGATACGTCGCCAATACGCCTCGAGTCGCCCTAGACTCAGCACCTAATTAATGATGCACAAGTACCTCATGCGTACTCTGCACAGCCTAGCGTGCGTGGCGCTCCCCGTCGATAGCGATCGGGTCCTGAGCCCTTATGTAAGGTGACACTTGTTCCGTGCCGCCCTTTGCCCCATCCGCTACACTCATCCGCTGAACCCTCCCCTGAAAAAATTTTCAGCCTCTCGCTGCTGTTAGATTTCGATAGTGCCAGTATTCTGTGAACCACGCTACACTAACACGCCAAAACTCCGCGAAGCCAACTGGCCCTCGACCTCAACACCACCAGCACCACTCTCTTCCCCCAGGCACAACGAGGACTACAAACCACACGGTTTCCGCGACGGGATTCCTGGGATGGTTCCCCGTCGCCCGAAAATGCTCAACTCGTGCATTCGCCACGATTGAGCGGCTTACCGCCCAACCTCGTCGCCGCCGATGCAACACCTCACCGGTCCGACTGCGCCGAAAGGTATTGCTCATGAACCCAACCTCGCCAGGTTTTCTCCCGCGGGAGTTTTCCCTGGCTTTTTACGATCCTTCTTATGACGGCTTGCGGGCGTCGGACGCGCCGGACCTGGGGGAGAGGGCCAACCCAGGCTTCAGAGGGAGTGGAGGAGAATTCCGGTTGGGAACATGACGAAGAGGGATCCGGGAGACGCGATTAGCGCGTACTCCTGCGTCGTTTGCCCTATTGGAATGGCACACGTGCATAGACACGTGCTGCACGACGTTAATAAATCCACAACTACACTCATCCGCTACGCGGCTCAGCTCTGAACTTTCCCCCTCCATCCTGAAAACAGCCTCCCTTCCTCCCTTCCAAGAACAAGAACGTCGGCTCTCTGAAGCGGCTATTGAGCTCGCTCAGCCCCTTGTCTGTGCCGTCAGGTTGAGGTTTCTCTTGAGCGACGCCTGTTACTCTACCATCGCCTGGTTTCGGGCCTGATGGCGCCTCCCCTCATCGTTGCGCACCTGCAGCAGGCCTCGCCTTGATGAGCGGAAGAGCGGCGTCTACTGCTCACCAACCCGCGCCTTTCCCGATCACTACCACCTGGCTCGAATTCTTTCGTCATTTGCAGCTCGATTCGCGGGACGGGGTACCAATCTCTCTCCATCCGCGGTCTCTGGCCCGCCTCGACCGCAGCCCCTTAGCGGCAAGTCGAACCGCACCATGGCCGCCAGGCTCACCAACGAGCCCCAGTCTCGGTCTGAGGTGGGCGATGTCCTGATTGTGGTCCGTAAGTTCTTTCCCACGTGTCTTGCCACCTGGACTTTGGATTTCCCGCTTTGTCTCGATGGCGCCGACGGCCATTTCCGCCGTGCATGTGACGCTGCATACCATCGTGTACTTGGCCATGGCACTAACTGTCCTTTCACTGCCCTCAGACGACTTCCAAGCCCGGAGCTCCGATGAATTGAGTCTCTCCAAAGGTGACCGCGTCGAACTGATCGAGCGAGACGACGAGTTTGGCGATGGATGGTTCCTGGGTCGCCATCTCGTCTCCAACAATACCGGACTCTTCCCTGAAGGTCAGCTACCACCAAGCCTGGATATCCGTTAGCTCACACTTTCTCACTCTTTCTATAGTGTACACACGACCAGCTCCCAAATCGCCATCCACGTTTGCTCCCTCGAGACCGCTACCGTCTGTCGCCGAGGTCAGTCATGATACTGATTCTGCCGCCACACCTAATACTTCGTTGAGTCTGACGCGAATACTTGAGCCTGCAACTTCTTCGACCGTCAAAAATTCAAAGGAATCTTCGTCCACACTGCCCTTGAAGACGAAAACGTCTGACCCGAGCATGCCTCCGACCGTCGGTTCCGGCTCTCCTTTCCTAGGTCTTGGACGACTCAGCAACCCGAGTCAGGATAGTCAAGTGCTACATGAAACTCTCAACGTCATCAACGAACATATTACTGACTTACGATCCACCACGAACAATGGGCCATTCGGTGCCCCTACCAATTCGGGCAGCGAGTACAGTACCTCAGCCAAGCAAAAGATGTCGTATATTCAAGGCGAGGAGACGGATGAAGAAGAGGATCTAGCTCACACTCACCCTGAAGTCGAGTCCTGGAATCCGGAAGATGTTGCAGAGTATCTCTTTACGGCTGGAGTCGAGAGACATCATTGCGAGGTGTTCAGGGACCAGGAAATATCGGGAGAGGTACTTCTGGGAATGGACCAGAGTTCACTCTTCATCAAAGCCTTTGACTTGGGTTCAGTTGGCAGACGTCTCAAAACCTGGCAAAAAATCAAGGCACTCCAGGACGAGGTTAGCAGTCACAGTTTGGCGGTCAAAGGAATGGCCCGACCTCGCGACTACGAGGCGGTTCCTGACGACGTCAAGCGAACCAGAAGTCGCACCAACACGCTCACAAGTCCTGTCATGAACTGTCCGGCGTCGGTACAAAGACGCCGTCTCTCTTCCACCCAAACGCCGAAAGCGTCTCCCTCTACGTTTAATAGCGCATCTTCCTCGCCCGTGGCCATCCGGGACAGCCCAACTCGAGCGGCGCATGCAAAGCGGCCGTCGGCTGCGTCTGTCAGGGAACTTAATCATTCACGCCGACACTCATCGACTGATTTTCGGATATCTGGCTCCATGCCAAGCGGCTTAGTGTCCGCACTCACCACGGCGAAGAGTAGTGCCGGCGTCGACGGCCCGCACAAGAAGCAGCCATCCTTTGACCGAAACTGGACACTGGGAAGTGCTTTCTCGCAGTCGTCGCCGCGCCCCTCGTCCTCAGCAGGCTTTCATGATGTGGCCGCCGCCTGCGATGTGGATATACTTCAAGACTCGGCCGTTGACTTGGACCGCGGTTACTTTTCGGGCACCGAGGCTGACGGGCAAAAATGGAACGTGTTGAGAAAGAGAGACAGCCTTGACCACTCGAGGAAATTGAGCTACATCGAAGAGCAGAGAGTCCGCAGTGCAACTGCACTTTCCAAGCACTCCAGATTCGGAAGTGTTGACTCTTTACGAGACGGTGCGCTTTCTCCGGCCGTTCAAAAATACTATGATATTCAGGCGGCTACACACAGAAGAACGGCGTCGACGACGACGGCCGAGTCCACACGACCGGTACCGCCAGCCAAGGATCTCCCATCTCCCACCGTTACCAACATCGAAGCCGCGGCTGAGACCGACCGACGGCGCGTGTCACCGACTGTGGCGAAGCATCCAGGACTTCACTCGGATTGGTTTTCGGCAGTCGTTCACAAACCTATGGGCAAAGAAAGGCCTGGTATGCGCGCCATCTCGGATAAGCTGACGAGTAGCCGGTTCAAGTACGGCGATGCCCCCGATCTGCCACCAAAAGATTCATGCCTGGTCTCTACTGCCCGGACAGGATCCAGCACGCCATCGGCTGGCCCCAGCCTCGACCTGGAATCTCCGGGCACTGGCAAGAGCTCAATCATGACGACCACACCTGGGAGCAAAGCCCATAAGAAAAAGGGCAAAAAAGAAACGAGCGCCTACACGCGTGGCTTGCTGAATGTATCTCCGCTTGAGGCCAAGAAAGATGCCGATTATTACGGTTGGATGAGGAAGAAGAGCTCGAACCTGATGACGACGTGGAAGCCGCGGCTTTTTGTGCTCAAAGGGCGGCGGCTTGCCTACTACTACTCGGAGGAAGTCTACTCGGAGGAAGACGACCGGGAGAAAGGGTTGATTGACATATCGTTTCACCGCGTGCTCCCCGCAGATAACGAAAAGCTGACTGGACTTCACGCAACCATTACGGGTGCGGTTGGTGGACCGAACATTCCAGCCGTCAATTTTCTAGCGGGGGTCAGCGACGCCTCGACCGGACTGGTCAAGGGCGATGACTCGATTTTCATTTTCAAGTTGATGCCCCCGCGAGCCGGTCTCTCCCGAGCAGTCAACTTTACGAAGCCGACGGTTCATTACTTTGCTGTGCCAAATCTGCAGCAGGGCCGCCTCTGGATGGCTGCGTTGATGAAGGCGACGATTGACCGCGACGACTCACAACCGGTGACGAGCACCTACCAACAGAAGACGATTTCTCTGGTCAAGGCAAAGCAGATGCGTCACCGACCGCCGGCGCTAATGAATTTTGAGCCTCAAGAAGAGGCGGAGAACATGTCCCGCAGCCTTAAACCCAATGGACTGGGAATCCTCGGGGAGTCGGATAGCGGCGTATCGGGCATGGGCAAGCTGGCAGCGGTCAAGTCCGAGGGCTCGCCGATGGGCGCTGACGCCAGGGAGAAGGTCGACAGTCTCCCGTTGCAGAGTCCCTAGGTGGCGCTTCGCCGGAAAATGACTGGACAGACGGGAACAGCTTACGACTAATTAATGTGAATACATGTGGCCAGGGAAGCGTACCGGATACTGTGTACTCTTTCTTTGAGTGTTTCTCATCTGTTCGCTACGAAACGCCGCATATTGCGCCGCTCACGCTTCACCCCCCCTCCCTCGCCACCGCCCATTTTTTCTCCGGGTTTCCATACTTGTTGACTTGCGGCGGGATAAAGACCTGAGGACGCATGTCTGCGATGGCACGTCACGTCGAACATAGAGCCCTGCAAGAAACGACTGGATGGCCATGGGAATACAGAAGAGTGGAGACAAGATAAGGGAGGCTAAGACTTACCCAACCTACACTGGTTTTCATCAGCAGCTAGTTGCACCTGCCTGCTCGCATTTTTCTCTGCTCTTTCTTTTGTAGTTCCTCTCCATCCCCCTCCCCCCTTAACACCTTTCCGCGCACAATCCTAGCTTTTCATTCAGGCTGTGGGACGCAGATTCACAGGAAGAAAAGCATTTGTGCCATGCGATTTCCGAACTCCAGTTCTCGTCACAATCAGCTGTAGTAGGATCTGGCTCTCTATCTTCCTCTCTCCCTCTGTCAGAGCCTTTGTGTCTGTTTCTTTGTCTCTCGCTCTCTCCCTCCCTCTCTTTCTATCCTTTCATTTGCCCCTTCCGTCATGTGATCATACGACGGACGATATAACCCTAATGTTGATGATGCGGAGATGAGTGGGGTCCAGGGGTCAAAAGTCTTTGAAGAGGGAGCAGCGTCGAAATAGGCGCAAAAGTTGCAGAGCTACGTGCCTGTCAGCAGGTAGGCGTTTAAAAGTGTAGTGGTGAATTGATATAGAGCCTGAACAAAATGTCGTGATTAAATTATGACAAATGTCACAATAACCTAGCCCTAACCCTTGAAGGGGCACCAACACTGCAGTGGAATTCGCGTCGAAACAATTAATTTTGTGCCCTGTCATTGAGTATTGTCTATACTTCGTTCGCAGTGCGCAAATGAGCAAGTGGTTGGGCGAACAATCGCTGGATTGACTCGGCTGCGCGCGGCGGTAGTTATTGGCTTACGCGGTTTAATTTGATTAGATACTGGACTCTTCACGGCGCACATCGGTACCTCGGAGGCGATGCTGAAAAGGTCACGGGACCTGACGCACCCCTAGCGGGTGTAAGTAGTAGGTCGCAGCGCGAAAACGGCAAATCAACCTTTCTTGGGGTGCGGCATTGTCGCATCCAGCATTTGCATGTTCCTCTTTCAGAAGCTGGGCTTGCGATACAAGTGTTGCAAAGATGCCGCCTAGTACGTAAGGTCACAGCTTTCCTTGTCGCTTCCACGCCCTTCCCGCCTCCGCTGCTTTCTTTCTCATTTACCTCAGCCTCTCCTCTCCGCTGCTTTCTTTCTCGTTTATCTCAGCCTTTCCTTTCCGCTGCTTTCTTTCTCATTTACCTCAGCCTCTCCTCTCCGCTGCTTTCTTTCTCGTTTATCTCAGCCTTTCCTTTCCGCTGCTCTTGCCAAGTTTGGCCAGGCTTTACCTGATGCTTGGCAGGGGCTGTGTAAAAAGCGAAGAATCAAGGGTGTAGTTCTTTGTGCCGGCTGCCTACCATCTGGCTCACTCTTCCGCTTTGTTTTTTGGCGTTTTTTTGTCCGCCTGCTCCGCTGATACTACTGGGTACTGCAAGAGTGCCACCACGGCGCGCCCAAGGCGGATTGCTAAAACGTGTGACACAGTTCTGAGCGATAACGAGGACTTGGACCTTGAGCCGCGGCTGCTTGACGAATGGGAAAATTCGTTGTCGACTGATATCGACGAGTCAACGAGCGCCCACCGATCGGCGCGCAACGGGGCTGTTGCCATGACAGTCGGAGAGCCTGCCGACGAGGGTGGTGCGGATGACACAAAGGAGGATGGTGACGACGACGAGGATCTAGATGAGGATGAGTAGGCTCGCCCCCCGTAAACCACTCGTTTGTCCTCATCGGCTCGTGCACTGACCAAAAGGGGGGAGACAGGTTCATCGTCGAAGATATCAAAAAGCACATGTTGGATGAGGATGTATGTACATGGATTCCGCTATGAGAAAGTCTCGACTGATCCTGCTCTAGGGGTCCCTCAAATTTTTGGTCAAATGGGAGGGCTGGGACAAAAAATCAGATATGACGTGGGAGCCCGAGGAGAATCTTCTGTGAGTACGGCAGCAGGCAAATACTAGTCAACCGAGTCCCGACATCTGACTTCGGCCAAGGGAGTCGGCTTCCGACGTGCTTAAGGAGTACCTCCAGGGCATTGGCGGACGTGATAAAATTTTTGAAGAATCGGAGAAGGCAGCTCGCAGCAATAAACGTGGCAGACCACCTATGGAAACGCCTTCGACGTTGAAACGGTCACGAAAGAATGGAATCCATCCAACCGAGATCAGTCCGCCGGTGACGTCGAAGAAGTGGAGCCCACCAGCCGGCTCATGGGAAGACGAGATCGAGTCGATTGACGCGTGCGAAGACGAAGGCAGTGGCAAATTGGTCGTCTACCTGATTTGGAAGAACGGTCGCAAAACGAAGCATGACACGTCTGTCATCTATAAAAAGTGCCCTCAAAAGGTACGCGACTTTATACGTGGCCAAGGCCAAGCTGACCGGCAGGTAGATGCTTCACTTTTACGAGCGGCACGTCAGGATCATCCGTGACGAACATCAGTCTGCGGTGGAATAGGAGCGGCAGCCGTAGCGGACGGTGAGGGCTTGCTCAGCAACAGCAGCATCGTGAAGGGCATACCACTTAGGGAGAGGGCTGAAAGAAAGGGCTAAAGTCTTATCACCCGGCGACGAGCTTTGCATTGCTGTGCTTCCCTTACTTTTTCTTCGCTTGCTTGCGGGCACTTTGCTCCAATCGAAGTCAGCCTCCGACGGCAAGCCAGGGTAAGACAGGCTGCTGGGAGGCAGTAGAGCGGAAGGGGAGCGAGCGCGCAGTGCCAATAGCCGAGGATCGTACATCGAGTACGCAGAAGATTGCAAAATTCAGCCGTAACAAGCATGTGAAAACGCCGGCAGAGGCTAGGATAAATGGAGAAGATAGTTGCTTGTTTACTTAGCATGTATGAACAGAAGATTATGAACAAGAGGTGATGTCAATTGATATCGGCGGCTCTAGGTAGGTGTCGACGCAAAACGGAAAGCTGGCCCGGCCACAGATGGTCTAACCCCAGAGAGCAGACCGATGGTGGTAAGCAGGACAACGTCGAAGGACGGAGGAAGCGAGTAGGGGGAAGCAACGCCGGGTGAAAAGGTACATGTGGCTGAGGAACAGGTAGGCAGGTACAAAGCCTAGCGCGGATGATGGGCGCGGACGATGGGCACGCTGGGGACCAGGCACCAGCAAGTCACGGTGCCGATGAAAACTGGCAGCGGCCGAGGCCGCCGCATTGTCTGGTTCTGCCCCCGCTTCGCACATTGCAGGCACGGCAGCGGGACGGCGTGTCTGGCCATCCAGTAGATCACACGGGGTGCGCGGCGGCTGGCAAGCCAGACAAGACCAATTGATGGCCGACGAGGACGACCCAGGCCAAGGAGCCAGGTGAGGAGCGGCTGTTGCGCATGAATGGGGCGAGCAAGTTGCGAAGAAACAAGGGTGTTTGCCAGGCTGGGCTCAGATACGAGGTAAGAGGGCCGATGTCTAAGAGGCGGAGAGGAAAAGGGATGGGGAGGAAGATAAGGAACGAGGCAGACCGGCAGACCAGCGCCAGCGCACGCTTAATTTACGGCGCGCTGCCAACGGCAGGCGGAGGGGGAGGAAGGGGGGGGCCAGCCAAATGAGAAGAAGCAATGCCTGGTAAGAAGCGGCGATGATTGGCGCGCTCTTGTGGCGGTGCCAGGTCTTTCTTATTTTTCTTCTTTGGAGGAGGAGGGTGAGGGGGCAGAGGAAGGGGGAGTGGAAGAGGGTTGGTTTGCCAGTAAAGCAAGGCATTTACTATATCGCCACACGGTGGAACGATGACGCTTCTCCGCCGGGCGGGATTGGGTTTGGGATTTCCGCTCAACAGAGATCCGTCTGTTCGGCCATGGACCGAGGAGGTAGGGGCCAGGCTTTGGTGGCACAGGCGTGCAGTATAGCGATCGGAGGGCGGGCAGCTATAGCTGGCTGCCTTTCCCGGACACAAGTGCGTGCGTGAGGTGTCTTGGTGACCGCGACAGGGCACGGCAGCGGCCCATGGCGGTAAGCAGGGTCAAGGGTGGGGAAGAGATGGCGGGAAGGGAGAAAGCAGTGGAAAAGGGGGAGGTGTGGGCAGAGAGCTTTGGCCGGCTTGTCTTTTGTCCGAGTGGAGTTGCCGGGCCTTTGCTGTGATGTGGTGTCCAGGCGATGAAGCGACGTAGGCGCGGCGCCGGCCGGCCCCCTCCCCTAGGCTATGGATGCCGCATGGCTTATCGCTGGATATTGTATTGTATGTAGAGGCAGCGAGGGAGCACAGGCGCGGGCTGCAAGTACCACGGGCGTCTCGAGGCGACGACGGCACGCGCCGCAAGGTACGGACCGGCGACTTGCGCGCTGCGAGCCTGGAGCCGGTCTGGCCTGGGCGCCAGGCCCGTTGGCACGGCCGCTGGAGGGGTCCGCCCGGCCCGCCCTAAGCCGCTGCCGCTGCCCCACCCGGAGCGCGCAGGTATTACGCAGGTACCGTGCAGGTTCCGCGCAGATGGCGTGGCCGGCCCAAGTGCGCACGGGCAGCACGGCCTGAGAGGGAGAAGTGCGTGACCGTCGCCGGTCGGGCTTGGGGAGCCCTCTGAATCAGCCTGGGTCCTGATGCTGGCCCTGGCCCTGGCCTTGGCCCCGGTGCTGGCAGCACACGCGCCCGCCCCGTGGAAGCTGCGTGGCTGGGAGACCCACCTGCATCCTGTCCCACCGCACACGCATGTATCGGTCCGTACCTATCCGCCGCGCCGTCGCGGCGCGGCTGCCCCAATAGTAACCTCTTCTAATACTGCTGCTCGCCCGCTCGCGAACTCATCCGCCACGCATCCCATCCGCCCTCTCCTGGCCGCCTACACTACCCATGGGCTCCCCTGAATGCCTCAAGACCCAGCAGAGGAGAGGGCAAGCTCCGTGTCCCCTCGGCTGCCTTATCGCCTTTTGGCCCTCGACATCTGAACTTTTACTCAACCTTGCTCCAAATCCTTTCTGCCCCTGATGCCCTCGGCCTGCTGCTGACGAACCGCTCCTCGTCCGCTTCGGCCTCGCCTGCGCCCTTCCCGTTCTCGCGCTCGTCTTCGGCTCCCCTGCTTCCTATGGTCGTCGCTGCTTCTGCACCCTGGCAGGAGCTCGTCTCGTCTCTCTGCCGCGTCCGTTTGCTCGCTCGCCTTGTCGTCCGCCCCGTCGCCCGCCCCCGCCACCTGTACCGGTTACTGTGACGGCCGCACGAGAGCCGCTGCTACTGCTGCCATGGTCGAGTCGGCCCTCCTCGACGCCGAGGCCCAGGCTCCCAAGATGAGCACGCCCAAGGACAAGAACTGTCCCTACTGCCGTCAGGCCTTCACCTCGTCCTCGCTTGGCCGCCACCTCGACCTCTACATCAAGGAGAAGAACCCTAAGCCGCCGGATGGCATCCATGACGTTGACGCCATCCGCAAGCTGCGCGGCGGCATCACCCGCCGCCATCCGCGCTCCTCCCTCGTCGGCCGCAAGGCCTCGACCCCGTACCACCGCGCCGCGCCGGCCCGCCAAGCGCGAGCTCTCCGCCGCCGACTCTCAGCAAGTTTCCCCTCGTGCCCCGCTGGGAACCTGTCGCGGGCCTTTCCGATGTCGCCGCCCCAAAGACTGCCTGGGAGGTCGACACCGCCCTCGATTCAGCCCGCGGCTCCCAACGCATCCCCACCAAGCAGGTGGCCCAGAAAGCACACCCCGACGTTCGTCAAAAGCTGGCTGATGCCATGGACACTGCCCGTGCCGCCGAACTGGCTCTGCGTGAGCTGCTGGGCTCCTGGCGGGCTGCCAAGTATACTTGCCCATTCCCCTCTCTCCCCGTCGGCCGCCCTCGGCGACCTTGGCCGCGACTCGCCGCTGACTTTGACTGTTTTGTAGGCTGCACATGGACAACGGCGCCATGCCTTTCGACTTCGACCCCCTGTCCCTCGACTTCCCCGCCCTAACGCTGCAATGTCTACGTCCGCCTCCGACCCTGTTCTCCTCCACCCAGCACCTTACTTCGACCTCGTGGTCGGTTCAGTCGCCCGGTCAGCGCGAATTTGGCGCCCTTCAAGTTTACTTCCGTGACGAGTTCCGCGCCTGGAGAGCCAGCTGTGCCTCGGCCGCCACCGCTGCCTCAGAAGAACTGTCCTACTCTTGCTTCGGCAATGCGCTTCGAGATGCCCGCGAAGCCGCCGTCAAAGCTGAAGAGACGGCCCAAAGCCTTGAACGCCAGGTCGAGGAGCACCTACAGTCAGCCTACGCGGCCTGGGAGGCGTTGCCCGGCCCGAGGCAGCACGAACTCTGGGTTCTCGAGCTCGCGCGCGGCGTCGGCCGTAAGCACAAGGAAGTCGAGAAGCTGGAGCTTGAGCGGCACAAGCTGGAACAAGAAAACTTGAATCTCAAGTCGCAAGTCGACCAATTGAATCGACTGCAGCAACCCGATGAGTTCAAGCTGCTGCCACCCACCACGGCCCCCCTCGATCGCGCCCTCATCAGCCATGCCTACGAGCAGGGTGGGGCCTCGGCTTCGACGTCACCGACCGACACGTCGACCTCGCCACCGTAGTTGCCAAATCGATTGAGCGATGGAAAAACGTCATCACGACAACTCGCGCGACGGCTACCGGGATGACCATCCAGAAGCCCCTGGGCCATCAAGCACCAGCTACACCGGCAGCACTAAGCCAGTCGCCACAGCAGCAGCAGCAACAGCCGCCACCGCCTCAAAGCATACCTCAGACGGGTCATCAATTGCAGCCGCAGTTGCAGCAGGCACCTACGCTTCCGCTGCCGGCGAAGCGCCTATCGACGACGAGCACCAATGAAGCCCCGAGCGAGCAAACGGCTTCTTCGGCCAGAAACACGTGTCCGCCGTCCATTGAAGAGGAGACGAGCGATCAGGACGCAGATGCCGAAATGGAGGACGACGACTTTGCTATTATGAATGCGTCGCCCGTCAAGTCCGCCCAAGATGTCACGAATCAGCAGCAACAGCAAGCCAATACGCTCGACGTGCCACGCACGCGTGGACTCGTGCATCAACAAAACGCCGTCCAAGACCTGCGCTTTATGGTACAAAGCGGCGCCGCCAACCCCATGAGTAGGTCGACCATGGCCATGGGTCGCACAATGGCTGGCATCAACTTGGTTGCCATGCAGGGCAACCACATGCAGGGAGGCGACTTAGGCATGATGCAGCCGGTTCGAGGCGACGCCATGTACCTCGATTAAGACGTCATCACGTGCGACCGACTGACCAGAAGGGAGACATAAGACGACGGCGTCAGGCCGCCGGTGAGGACTTCAAGAAAAAAGGAGATAGGACAGAACCCTGCGTGTTCGGCGATGCGCGTTTCGTGATTAACGGGATCGGCCAAGAGGGAGCGAAAAATTCGGATCCTTTCTACATAGCCGCGTCAGCTTAAGCTCATTCTCGTTTTGGCCGTGGCGAAACGACAAAGCCGAGAGGCTGTCTGGTGTGCTCTACAACAAGATGTGATTGTGCTGGAAGTGGGTGACGCTGATGAGAGAATTTCAGGGCCCAGGACGAGTGGGCTAACGTACGTCCTTTTTCCGAGCGCCAAGTACGGTGGGCGATACTGGGCAGTACACGGTAGGCAGGCAGGCAGGGAGATAGGTAGGTAGAAGACAGACACCCAGCACCAGGTCAAGTCCGAGCATGTCTCTTGTCCCTGCCCATTCTTCCCACCTCTTGCTTCGTTTTTGCCGGTTCCCTCTTTCCTCGTGCCGTCGTCGGGGTAAATGCCATTTTTTATCCTCATCAAACACACGTCGTCTTGTGGTCCCTGGGCAGCTGCTTCAGGCGCTGCTCGAGG
>KN173762.1:103578-115325 GCA_000758425.1 Nilaparvata lugens yeast-like symbiont | reverse complement strand
CCCCGCTATTTTTTGTCGCTTTCAGGGAGGCCATGACCGAAAAGAATGTTCAAGAAGGGTTAGAGGCGCAGTTACTCCTCTCCTTTCATCCAGAGCCCGACATATCCGCTTGAGGCCACTTGATGCCCACGTTGGAAAAGATGAAGACTGTCTACTTACCTGAGGCAGAAAGAGCGGATAGGCTCAGCCTGAACGGGAAAGCGTGCGTGTGCATGAATCTAATACTTCCGTACTTCGTAGTCACCTGTGTACTTGGTATACGGCAAGTCGGCCCAATTTTAGTTGCGTCACCTGTAGCCCCGTTATCGAGGCCCATAAAAGGCCCTTCACGACCCTTGTCGCCAATGTTCTCCAGGCCGTGCTCGAACTGGCCTCCCACATCCGTCTTACCAGCTAGGTACTCAAATCCTTGGGCGCGAGAAATCAATCTCGTCCTCTGATCTCAGCTTGCTCTCGCAGGTCTTCAACAGTCGAGCGGCCAAGAGCCGACCTGTATTTCGCTACCATGGAAAACTCAGGAGGGCCAACGAAGACAAGAATCGAAAGAAGTCGAGCAATGATCCACCACAAGCGTCAAAGAACTCGAGCCGAGCCGGACGGCCCGCAGCCCGTGCTCAGGCAAGCTTTCCAAAGCTTCTTGGCTCTCAACAGGATTCCGGAATGTGCACAATTCACGAGCCGCAATGACTTGCCCATTCTATTCCGAGCCCGATATATTACCTAGCCAGAAACTGGCCTTGCAGTCCGTGTCAAAACCGTGCTGGCCGTCTATGAAACGACCAACGACTCCTATCCTGTCCACCTCATTCTTTCTCTCGCTCCCTACCTCTTCTCGTCTGCCCGAGAGTGCGGTAAGAACGGGTGATTGGGTGGATATTGACGGCCAGTGGTACGTGCACGCGACAACCTTGTTAGCGAAGTCGGATGAACATGCCATATAATGACATGCCTGACGGAGCCTGCGCTTGGATACGACGCGTTGATGTACAGCCCGCACTCGATTTTTGTAAAATGAGTGTCTTCGCTCAGCCGGGGCCAGCCAGAAAGTCCAGGGGGAGGGGGAGCAAGCAAGCCCGACGTGGATGGTACCCGAGCACTGTTCCTTGTTATTGGGCCCCCTCGTTGGAACAGATGACGCCGCAAGACTCATGACAACGTCCTCTCTCGCTCGTCGCCAGACCTTCCGACACCTCCGTGACTTTCTCTCAACCTCCGCTTTCTAGCGCGCACAGTTAATCCCGAGGGCGCAACAACACCAACATCTAGATGTCTGACGGAATTTTCGGGCATGGCACCCACTGCACAAGGTCAGACGCTGGCCGTTTCGCCATCACCTTCGTCGCCGTGCTCCGATTGTTGCTCTGGGCGGCCGCGACCGACCCTGCCGTGAAATCACAGGCCGTCCCAGTCACTGTCACCGCCTCGCATGACGCCCTCGCTGTTGGGTCCGCTGCGATAGCGGTGGACGTGTGGCTGCAGCCGGCGAACCGCGAGCGCCTGGCGAATGGCTTGATGGCTGTGGCAGACCCCAAAGGCGCGAAATACGGGCGCTTCCTGAAGCGAAGCGAAGCCAAGGAGCTGTTGCGGCCGCGCCAACGTTCCGTGCGCACCGTCACCCACTGGTTGCGCGAGGTTGGTGTGCCGCGCTAGAATATCCGTGTGCGCGGCCAGTTGGTCCGCGTCGAGCTTGTTTCTCTGCAGTCGGACCTTGTGCGTCGTTTCGTTCCGGACCTATCGATGCTTGGCGTCTTGGCGAGACATGGCGACGGCGTCTCGAGGAGCGTGGCCGGTGCGGTGCCGGCGCGGCTGCAGGAGCACGTGGTCACAATTCAACTGTCGTCGTCGCCGTCCTTGCAGTCATCTTTCTCCTCTCCATCTTCGGGCCGGCCCGAGCGTGTCTTGGAGCAGCAGCAACCGCAGCCGCAACCGCAACCGAGCCTATGTTGGGCGTCGTCGGCTTCAGAGGCCAGGCCGCTCAGCACGCCGAGCTAGCCGAGTTCCTGCGCTCCTTCGCCCCCCATGCCTCCGGCACCGACTTTACCACCGAGTCCGTCAACGGAGGCCGCAACCCCAAGGGCGTCAACGTTTCTAGCGATGGGGGTGATCTCGACATTCAATATGCCGTTGCCCTGTCCAACGGCTTGCCGGTACGCTATTACGCCACCGGTGGCGAGGACCACGGTTTTGTTCCGGATCTGGAGTGAGTTTATGATACGACCAGGCGCGCCTTTTCTGATTCATCTGAAAACAGCCTCGTCTTGCTCCTTGGCTGACGTCTTTTTCCTACCTCAGCATCTCGGATCCTGTGTCCGACTTTATCGAGCTGTGGCTCCCTTTGGTGCGCCATCTCGTCGAACTCGATGACGCCCGCCTCCCGCGCGTCGTGTCCATCTCGTACGGCGTCAACGAGCAGGCCGTACCGCGCGGTCTGGCACGCCAGGTGTGTGACATGCTCGGCCAGTTGGGCACGCGCGGTGTGACCGTCGTTGCCGCTGGTGGTGACACCGGCCCTGGCCTATCATGCCACGCCAACCACGGCATTAACATCACGCGCTTCCTCCCCATCTTTCCCGCCTCGTGCCCCTTCGTCACCGCCGTTGGTGCCACCGGCGTCGCCGACCTAGAGCGCGCCGCCAGCTTCTCATCTGGCGGCTTCTCTGACTACTTCCCGTTTCCGGCCTGGCAGTGCGCAGCCGCTCGCCACTACCTCGACCACTACGCGAAGCCCTGGCTCGGCCTCTTCAACCCGGCTGGCAGGGGTTACCCTGATGTCGCCGCTTCAGGCGAGGCCTTCATGTACCGCACGCACGGCAAGCTTGGCCCAGCCGACGGCACGAGGCAAGTGATCAAGCAAAGCAACCAACCGCCCGTATCCTAATTTCGAGTCCGGCTGACGGCGCATATATCGCCCGTAGTGCTGCTACCCCAACCGTCGCCGCCATCATTGCCCTTCTCAATCATGAGCGCCGTCAGGCCGGCCGGCCGCCCATATTCCTAAGCATCACCGCTGGCCGTTCGGAAGGCTGCCAGTGAGTGAGCTACAGTGGAGCCCCGGCACCACAAGTAACGGACGCCGGTTGGGTCGCGGCCCCGGGATGGGATCCGGTGACGGGATGGGGAACGCCGCGCTTGGATCGATTGAAGAGACTCGCGTGTATTTAAATGGCGCGTTACTCCGTGTATGCTCCCGGTGTGATGATAAGGCATGACTGATAAAGTAAAAAAACCCATCATGTTCCGTTCCCCTTTCCCTGCGGTTGAGCTCCTTCATCTTCGTACATGACATTGTATTAAGACTGACTCGATTTGTGCTACGCATCAACTATGCAATCCGAGGGTTTTCACGTGTCATAAAACCACGGCAGATCCGACAAGTTTGGAAGGGTGCCAGACTCTCGTTCTCACTAATCACCGTCATCTGCCCACTTTCAGAGACGCACCCTCATTCGGGAACTGTCACGCTCCCTCTCAGCCAGCGGCCCAGTCTGCCTAGGCCGCGCTGCTGCGCCTCACGCCGGTCAGCCCCGTCTTCGTCCTCGTCGAGCTTGGGACGTGGGGGATTATTTCCCAAAACCCCTAGGAGGAGCTTCATGAGAAGCGCGCTGGCGATGCTCATAGTCAGAATGCCAACCATGGTCAGGTTGCTCTTGCGAAACTGATGCTTGCCCGGATACGCATCTTCCGGCCATCCCGTATACAGCGCATACGTCGTGACGTTGCCGAGGTTGCCCAAGCCGGACACCAGGGCTGTCGCCGCTGCCACGCCGACCTCGCCATGCCGGCGTTGGAAGACCTCCGAGGTTCAGGCCATACATATAGGCACAGTAGGCCCAAGACCAAAACCCACGACTAAGAGCCCACCGTAACGCGCCCAACCATTGCCAAGTGCCAAGGTGGTGATGAGAAGACCGGCTATCTGAACGCAGGCGGCTCCGGAGAAGAAGGCACGACATCGGTGGAAGCGGTCCGAAATGGGAGTGACGATGAGAATCGCAATCAGGTCCATCTGGAGCATCCAAGTCTTCTGTTAGTGGGCTACGCAGGCGTTCAGGAAGGGCAAGCGACATCGAGCCTCACAATCCAGATGGGCGCAAAGAGAAGCGAGACCTGAATGTCGGTAGCCTGCGGTCTGATCGACGCGATGATGACGGATCCGTAAAGCTGGGTGCCAATGCCAACACCGACCACGCCAAAGTACATGAACAAGAGTGGCCACAGGCGCCAGTCTAGCAGGACGAGGCCCAGATCCCTCCAGGCCCAAGGACGGGCATGATATACGCGCCGAAGATCGTAGTAGTGGACGGCGGCGTCTTGATCGGTGAGCGCCTCGGGTGTCGCAGGTAGCCAGCGAAGCCAGCCCGAGCGCTTCCTCTTCCGACCAGGCGCTAGGGGCCGATCAGGAAGCCACCAAAGGAGAGCCAGGCTGAGCGCGACGGCGGCCAAACCGTAGATGAGAAACATCCACTGGAAGCCGACCAGGCCGCCCGCGCCATCCATGAGCTGGAAGCCGGCCGAAACGAGCCCCACAGTGGCGGCGGACACCTGAGCGGCCGTAAAGTACATACCAATACGCTTGCCGGTTCTGGATGGAGGATAAAAGAAAGTCAGATAGAAGGCCATGCCGGGCCACATGCCGGCAATAACGAGGCCCAGCAGGAAGCGCAGCAGCTTCAGGGACCAGGCGTTGCGGACGGCCGCAAAGCAGGCCCTGACAAGGCCAGTGGCAAAGACGATGCGAGCCATCCAGACTCTGGGGCCCAGCTTTCTCATGATGAGATTGGAGGGGAATTCAAAGACGACATAGGCGACATAGAAGAGCGCGAGTGCCGAAGACACGTCTTTGGACGAGAGTCCAAGCATTGTCACGAGGTCGTGGCCGACGTCCTTGTTCATCGTCTGAGCAATCCCAATGTTGGAGCGTATAGCAGAGCAGAGGAAATAGAGGACCCAGAAGGCTGAAGCTAATGGTGAGCGAGAAGAGCACGGCCGACAGCCAAGGCAGAAGACCAACCAGGGATGATCCTGACGTCGAGCTTCCTAACGACAGCAAGCAGGTGAGCGGCCCGAAGCGGAGGTTCGGTGATGACGACTTCGATTCAGTACCTGTATACCCTTTCGACCGTCTCGACATCATAGTCTTCTGAGTCGGTAGCGGCCTCCTCGGCTGCGGCCAAAGGCTCTCGGGACGTAGGCCTCGTCTCAGCTGTGCCCGCATACTCGGTGCGGCCGATTGGCTGCTGCGGCTCTTTCATGGCTTAGCTGACGAGCCCGAGGGGCCGGAGGGGGTGGGGAGGCGAAAGAGAGCGTCAATGGAGCGGGCGGCAAGACAATATCGCCGGGACTCAATCAAGCGAGGGCGGCAGCTATGTTCCAGGCGACGTTGAAGAACCCGGCCCAGCAACGACGGCACGTGGGGCTTCCGCACCCACTCATGACGGCGGCGAGCTAGCAGCTGTGTATTCGTAATTGCGCAATCTCTGTTTCGGCATGTATCCAGACAAGCCGCGACGGACTGCGAAGGCGGCAGCTTGCTCGATGAAACGCGCAGAGCGTGATTCACGTTGCCTTTTGAGGTCAGCGACGCATACCCTCGTTCTTCGGCAGCCCCATTTGATTTGTGCCCTCGGCCGCTGCCCCTCGTGAGTCACGTGGAAGGGCATTGCCTGAGAAACCGCGACTTCGGTTGGAATCACGTGCAGATAAGATGGACTGGGCCTGTCACCGATCCCGCACGCCCCTTGCACTCCTTTTTCTCTGCACGATTTTGCACCGACGTCATGACTCTCTGCGACTCCGACCTCGCGCCCGTGGCCAGAAAGGGGAGGGGGTATCACAAAAGAGAAACTGGAGCGAAAGAGACCCACAGGAGAAGCACTCGTGGCGTCGGATAGGCAGGCGGTTGACGGTTCTTCAGCGACCGGAGAAGCTATCCGGCGAAGCCTCGCCGTCGCTCTCGGCATCCTCCGCCGTTATCTGTCTCGCAGCCACCAGCTGCCTTCACGAACCCTTCCGAGCACACTCTTAAGCCTGCGCTTGTGTCGTTTTGCTCCTCGTTCTCTTTCCGCCTCATCGTGATGGCGCCGGCTGCAGCGACAGGCCGCGGAGACGGCCCAGGCCTGCCGCTGGCCCCGGCCTCGTCTTCAGCTCAACACGGCCAGGACGCGGCGACCGGACGCGACTACAAGGGCTTCGTCGCCGGCATCTTCAGCGGCATCGCCAAGCTATCTGGTCCGTTGGCTAAATGCGCGTTCTACATGATTCCGTGCTGACACCGTTTCTCAGTTGGCCACCCTTTCGACACCGTCAAGGTGCGATTGCAGACCACGCCGGCCGAGCGCTTCCGAGGCCCCCTGCAGTGCGCCGTTCAGACCGTCCGCCGCGAAGGCGTCGCCGGCCTATATAAAGGCGCGACGCCGCCGCTCGTCGGTTGGATCTTTATGGACTCGCTCATGCTAGGTTCTCTCGCCGTCTACCGCCGTCTCGTCGCTCAACACGTCTTCGGTGCTTCGTCCTGGACCCCAGGCGCTGGTCGAGCCGCCGAAGGATTCGGCTTCCGTACCCTTGTCTACAGCCTCTCCCGTCTTCGGCCTGCCGTCGAAAGAGCTATCAGCACAGAAAAATGCGCGTCTCCACAGACCAACGACGACTTTTCCCATCACCTCTCGCCTCTCGGACATGGCCTGGCCGGCATCCTCGCCGGTGCCACCGTCAGCTTCATCGCCGCTCCTGTCGAGCATGTCAAGGCCCGGCTGCAGATTCAGTACGCCGTCACCAAGAGCCATCGCCTGTACTCGGGTCCGCTGGACTGCGTCCACCGCATCTACGCCCATCACGGCCTACGTGGACTCTACCACGGTCTCACTGCCACTCTACTTTTCCGCGGCTTCTTCGTCTGGTGTTCCAGCTACGACGTCTTGTCCCGCTCTCTGCGCTCACATACCAAACTCACCGCCCCGGCCGTCAACTTCTAGGCTGGCGGCCTCAGCGCCCAGCTCTTCTGGCTTGTCAGCTACCCCTCCGACCTAGTCAAGCAACGCATCATGACTGATCCTCTTGGCGGCGGTCTTGGCGACGGCCAGCCTCGTTTCCGTTGTTGGCGTGATGCCGCCATCACCGTCTATCGCGAGAGCGGCTGGAGGGGCTACTGGAGGGGCTTTCTTCCCTGCTTTTTGAGGGCCTTTCCCGCCAATGCCATGGCTCTGGTTGCTTTCGAGGCCGTCATGCAGACCCTACCCTGAATATGGCGAACGGGGCCCGAAAGATTAAACAGATACTTGGCAAGTGTTCGTCCTGCCATGATCTATGATGGATTTAGCTGCAGGCTGCCGTGCACAAGGAGTAAGGGTGTCGTGCAGCGTAGTTTTATGCCCCTCATTGTCACATGTGCACAAGGGCGCCCAACATCACGATCATGCTTTTGTCGAGTTTGGGAAAATGATACGGGGGATACCCGACGCCTGCCGCAGCCATTCGGTTTTTTACTCTTCGTCTCACCAGCTATTTAGGGAGGTCCAAGGAACTCAGTCGTCATCATCATCGGCCTCGTCGTTGAACACGTTGAAGAACTTGAGCTCGTACACACATGGCGAAGTGGAGACAACTCGAAGCCAGTCACGAAGCTGCTGCTTCTTGAGGAACTTCTTGGTCCTGTGCGGCATCCCAGGTCAGTTTAAGTAATTCTCTTATCTGCCTTCCAGATATTCTGTTGCTCAGGCAATTCTTAAGACACACGAACTTGGGGATCACGCACAGGTACTTGAGATATCGGCCCGACAGATCAATGTGGGAAATTATCTCAATCTTGCCATCGCCGGCTTGCCGAATCATCACACTATCACCGAGGTTGTTGGTGCGGCCTTCAACCTTGATGCGTTCTTGCAGAAATTTCTCAAAGGCAGAGACGTCGAATATCTTGTCGTTGGAAGGCTGCTGAGCATTGATGATAAACTACATGCCGACCAAGTTAACATCTCGAGCAACTTTCTTCAGAGGAAAGACCCTTGTGTACCTTCTTAGTATGTTTTTGTGTCTTGCCCGTCTTCTTCTGCAAAGCACCCATAAATTAGCCTTCTGCACTTCTAGACGCCGTGGTTGTCCGCCATCCTCTGCTCATTCATCATCGCAAGATTGTGGAGCGTAGCGGCGGGCAGCGCCGACAGCAAAGCGGTGCATCGCGAATAACGTACAACTGGTGGGGGAACCATCCTGACACCGAAGAGGATATATTTTTCTGTATATCAAGACGCTTCCGAAAACGCAAAGAGGTGAAATCCTGCGCCTTTTCGGGGTCGTTTTCTATGAGACAAGTTGAAGGTATTACTTGAATTTGGTCTGACGCGAAATCTCAAGCTGTGTGTTGTTAAAAAACTGGGCCGAAGATTAGGGTTTCTCAGGATCAAGCGTTACTCGTGCCCCGAGTGGGTTCTTGTCAAATATCACATGCTACGTCACATTTATTTTCCTCAGCTTCACACCCCCATGGACTTTGGTTGCAATCTTCGACGAGCGAGTTATACCTGCAACCAGTCTGCAATCAAGGGGGAAAAAAGAAAAACTGGAGCATGATTTTTGAGACAGGCCGCCGTACAAAGAATCTTATACATTATGCGTTGAAACTTTCTGTTCAATGCTCCGTTACAATTCACTATCACACCTTTACATCTTACACCAAAAATGCTTACCCGCGGCTCATGAAGTAAACAGTCCCTTAACAAAGCCGCGGATGCCTCCAGGCTTTTTGTTACGCTCTTGATTCCTCGCTCGCCGTGCCGCGTCCTCAGGAGGCGATCGGTTGTTCCCACCAACCTTGAACTGGTCTGTGCCACCGTCCTCCCGCGACCTGTACGATCTGGACTGTGTCTGGTCACTCGACTGGCGGCTATTGCTTTGCTTCGAGTGCGATGTACTCGAGCGCCGGAGCATATCCGTACGATGGCTGTCCTTGAAAGATCCGACAGACTCCCACAATGGGTGAAGTAGACCCGCGGCCAACGATTCCTTGCGCATTCTTCATCTCAAAGAATTTTTTCTCTGGCGGTGTTGCGCTAGCTTCCCGTTCGTGCGAAGCTGATGCTTTGGAATTTTCTGACCGGGAGTGACTTGAATGGCTATGGCGACGAGACGAGTGGTTTCTGCGCTCAGCTTGAGCATCCGGATCTTTGCTTTTCCCTTCGGCGCCCGTTTGTTCGCTCAACGCCGCTGCCTTCTCCTTCTGCCGTCGCTCGACCTTCTTTCTATCGTGTTCAGCCTTCTTCCTATCGTGCGTAATTTACTCCTCCGCCGTCCGGCGCTTGCCGGAACTTCCAGAACTCTCTGCGGCGTAACCGCTATCTTGACGCCTAGGCTCCTTGGTGAGTGTTTTGCTCTTGCGTGACCCAGGATCTTCTTCGCGCGTGCGGCAAGACGAGTGAAATTGATGCGAGTTCTGAACCGGACCATGCCGGCTGTCTTTGGCTTGTTCCTCGCCACGGTTCTTGTTGGAGTGAGTTGCGTGATGTGTGTCGGTGTTTCTTCTGCTTATCTTTTTCCTTCGTCTTGTCTTTGTTGGCCACGCCGACCTCTCTGGATTTACCATCTAGAAAAGAAATTAGCCACAGATCTGAGTATATCATGAGCGTGCCCAGGTGCCTTCATAAGACGGAACAATTCCGAGATTGAGTAGCCTGCAAGCCCAAGATCCATTGGTGTCGCGCACTGGATACATCCTTGCCTTTGTTATCACTTGTTCCGGTGTCCGTGCTTCTGGGAGGGCCTTATGACTTCTGCTGCTGCGTATATGATCATGGCGGCCGCCAGTGTGTCTTCGGCCTGACGATGTACCAGCGTCTGCCGTTTCAGTGTTCGATCCCGGTGAGGCTCCATCATCTCCATGCCAGGAAGCTCAATCCCGGGCGTTGCCGCTCCGAAATAATCGCTTCCATAAGTGAATGCCGGGATATCCGGTGGGAGCTGCCCAATGGGCACACCACACGCCTGGCTTTGTCCCTTGAATGCGATATCTCAGTTTGGTCTTTTTGATGGCTGGTTTCCGCACCCAAGTCCGCCTCTGGCCTATCCTTGCTTTTGCCACACATATCCGACTGCTCGTCCGATGAAAGTATAGCGTCGTATCTATTTTCATTCGCATCAAGAGTCACTGAGCTAGGACTCTCTGATTTCCCGGAAATTGAGGGATCTTTCACGACCGTCTTTGGGGCCTCGGTCGCTTCCAGCTGTTCACTTATTGGCATCGTTTCCGGAGGCTGTTCTGGCTCGACCAACTTTGTTGTCAGGCTTGTGCGGTCAATTGCGGGTTGGTTCTCTCCAGTATCCTCTTCCGTGGTCGAGTTTTCGGGTGGCTCCAACAAAGAAAATGGGAAATCACTAAAAAACTAAGCTCCTCACCTTTCTTCGGTCGAATCTCCTGCTTATGTGTTGGGATCGGCCCGACAGTATCCTTGCTCTCTTCGTCCTCAGCTGTTGATGCAGGTTCGACACCCACTTCGCCAGACTTGACTGATGTTTCCACCTCAGCGGTTGTCTCCTGTGGCGGGATGACTTGTCCTGATGCAGCATCGATATTTCGTGTTTTTTGAGTCCGGTCATTGATTTCCACTTTCTCTGACGCAGCTTCTTCGGATTCCGCTTTGTCGATCTCAATCTTCGTCACCTCAGCTTCAGCAACAGAATCTGTTGCGTCAGGAGCCATTAGCTCAGTTGACTCGTTGACCTTCCTCTGTATCCCTTCTCCCGCTTCGATCGTCTCCTTTTCTTCAGCTTCAAAAACTGTATCAACCGTGGATGGCACGTCCGCTGCCAAATCTTGTACCTGTACAGGTAGGGGCTCTTGAGACTCAAGGATCCTATGGACGCCTTCTGAGTTCTTTTCCACGCCCATGTGCGTCTGCTCTTTGTCGCTTTCAGCTAACCTATTCTCACCGTTTACTTGGGCGTCAGTTTGGTCAACTTCGTGTGAAGCCGTTTCCTCAGCCGCTTCCGCCTTCGCTTCGGCCTCCACTTCAGCGACCTGTTCTTGTACTTCCATCACTGGCTCCTTGACCTAGTCTTGGGAATTGTGAAGCTCAGATTCTTCCTTGGCAACTTCAGTTCCAGCAGGAGACTCGATGTCCTGTGAAGCCTCGAGAATTTCAGTCTCTACGCATTCCCCGACTTCATGAGAGCCATCGGTTTCAGCTTCAGCGATAACCTCTGTGTTGGCAATTTCACTTTCAGAGGGCTTCTCGACATCTTCGGAGCCTTGAGCTAGGGTCTCAGCGGCGACCTCGGTTTCAGTGTTCTCACCAGCGGCTTGAACCTCGAAATCTGCAGCTCCCAAAGATTCGCCGATGTCCCTGGGCTCTTTCGCTTCAGCTTCTGTGTTAGCCGCGGCGTCTAAGGTCACAGCCTCAGCAGACACTTCGGCGTTAGTTTCGGCCTCCTTAGGGCCTTCCTCAACTTCAGCTTCTTTAGGATCTTCGGTTTCAGCTTCGGCATCCTTCTTGGAGTCGTCGGCGTCAGCTTCGGCTTCCTCAGAACCATCGGCCTCGGCTTCATTTTCGGCTGCCTTGGAGCTTTCCTCGATTTCAGCTTCTTTGGGATCTTCGGCTTTAGCTTCGGCCTGCTTCTTAAGGTCGTCGACGTCAGCTTCGGCTTCCTTGGAACCTTCCTCAACTTCTGCTTCTTTGTGGTCTTCGGCTTGAACTGCTGTGCTAGCCGCGGCTTCCGAGACCCCAGCCTCAGACAATTCAGCTTCTTTGGAATCTTCAACT
>KN173762.1:78365-103424 GCA_000758425.1 Nilaparvata lugens yeast-like symbiont | reverse complement strand
CCTCGGCTTCAGCTTCAGCCTCCTTGGGACCTTCGGACTCAGCGTTTGTGATAACTGCAGCCTCTGTGATTCCAGCGTTGACCTCTTTCTCCTCAGTTCCTTCAGCTTCAACTTCAGCGGCTACCACAGCCCCAGGAGCTTGATCCTCATTATAACTTTCGGCTTCGGCTTTAATAGTTGCGGCCCCTTTGATCCCAGGCTCAGCAGGTTCCTCGATCTCATTAGAACCTTCCACTTCCACCTTAGGAGCGTCCGCCTTGGTAGGCGGCTCAGCTTCTCGAGAGGCCTCAATTTTGTCGTTAGTAGAGGTAGCGGTTTCCGATATGTTGCTCTCAGTTGCATTCGTTTCCAGTTGAGTTTAGACTTCTGAGTCCCCACAATCCTGGGAACTTTTGGCAGCTGGGGCCTCACCCCAACTTCCTCAGCTGCATCCGCTCCATCTGAAACGTGATCTTCCGTCGTTTTATCGGCTACTAAAGATAAATCTGCTTCAGTCGACTCATTCTCCTCAGGAGCACCTATTTCCGTTGATGGTTGCTTCCTCTTGACAACAAATACTTCGGTCGATAACTCAGCCGCCTGATAAGCCTCTTCAAATTCTTTGGCGACCGGAGCTCCTGAAGTTTCAACTCCATCAACTGCATTGGCGTCCTTGGAAGCTTTCACTTCTGTGGTTGCGTCCGCTCCCTCAGAAGCCTCCGTTTCGGTGGCAGTAGATGTATCGGTTTCCTTGACAGCCTCTGATTCAGCTTTGGGGACGGCCTCGGTATCCTGAGGAGCCTCAGCCTCTTAAGTTGTCATCTCTGCCACGGAAGCTTGTCTCCTCCGCTGCAGCCGCTTCTCTGGAGATTATAGCTTCTGTGGAAGTCTCTGCTCCCGGAATAACTTCTGTCGCCACATTTTTATCGGTTGCTACAGATGAAATAGACTCCTGAACAGCTCCACCAAAGCAAGACGAAGCCGCAGCCACCTTTTGAGATTGGACCTCCGGAGTCAGGTCATCGCCCGCAACAGCTTCAGGCTCATTAGCGGGAGTCTCAGAATCTTGATGAGCTTCATATACGGCCGCTCCAATCTCCTTTGAAGCTTCAGCTTTCTTTGAAGCTTCAATATCTGGGGGAACACCTGGCTCTTGCGCAACATCGATCTCTTTGGGCGGAGTCTCGGATTCTTGAGGAAGCTCAACATCTAAGGGCACCTGAGCTGCTGCTTGAGTTTCCGAGAATTCGGGTGCCTCGGCCACTTGTACAGGTTGTTCTGATGCTTTGGCTATTTCAGCATCTGTATTTTGAGCCATGTCCACTTCTGTGGGAGCCTGGACCTCTTCAGGAGTAACCACATCCGTCACCTTTGGGGCTTCGGTCTCTGCAGATTCTTCGAATTTCTCTGGAGCACATGCGTCCTTGGGTGCATCTGTTTGGTCCGTGTTTCTTGCCTCCTCGAGAACTTCAGTCCCCGTCGATGTCTCGGCTTCGTCGTGAGCCCTGCCAGTTTTTTCAGGCTCATTTGAATCTTGAGCGACCTCGTATTCTGTAGACGTCGTGTTTTCATTAGGGGCATCAACGTCTTTGACTGCGCCGGCTACATCTGAGGCTTCGACCTCAGCGGAATATCTAGGCTCTTCGATGATATCCCTATCTGTGGATGCATCAGCTACCTTTGGTGCTTCTCCCCCAGGTTCTTCTGTTAGATTAACTTGTCCACATCGGTCTTCAGGCTCTTCACTCCTCTCTTCTGCACCGTCATGGGGTGCACCGTCGAGTCTGGAATGTGAGGCATCCGGTTCATGAGATTCCCCCACTTGATTTATGATTGGTCCAACTTCCTGCTCAGTTCCTTCCTCGGCGGCGGTAGTAGCGGATTCGGCAGGAATCTGATTGACTTCTGCGTCCGTGGAAGCACGTTCATCCACAGTAGCGTCGCTGGTTTCAATGGCGGAGGCTTTATTAGCATTGACCGCAGCAGTTGAATCTTCCTTATCGGTGAACTTTTTCATGTCCCGCCCCAGCTTCGGATTTATCTTCAGCTTTGGCCTCTCTTTTTACTTCTGAAGTGGCACCGGCCTCCCGGGCTCTGGTTTCTGTCTCCTCAGTCCGTTTCTTAGCCATTTGTATCTTATTTGGAAATGGTGGTAATTGCTCCTCGACAGCCTCTGACTGAGTTTCTGCGGTCTCGGTTGTCGATGGAGTTTGGTTGATCTCTCGAGTTTCTTTTTCTTGTCGGAGCCCGGCAGAATACTCTGTAGACCCTCCAGCTTCATGCGTTTGATCCATGCTTTCGACGGTAGCATTTTTCTCTAGTTTGACATCTTGAACAAGGTTACTTCCCGTTTTAGGCTCATCGGCGCCTGTATCTTCGGAGGGTCGCTTGACAGGAAATTCTTCGGCGTCAGGCTCCTCAATAACAAGCCCCTCAACCTTGACATCCTCTGCGGCGATCTTATCAGTTTCTGGTCCACTCAATTCTGTTTCTTCGACATCATCGTTTTTGAGAGCGTTTCCATCATGGAGTTCATTGGCTTTGGTTGCTTCAGCTTTAGATTGATACTCTTGAGTATTACTAGCTGTGAAATTTTCAGTAGAAGCATAGCCAGCTTGCGTTTCCTCCGCATTTGCCTCTTGTGCTTTCATGCTCTCAACTGTTCCCTCATCGGCCTCGCGTGTCGAAAGTTTCGATTCCTCCGCAGGCAAATTTTCCGCCGCTGCCGGAGTAGATGCCGTCTCTGTGTCAGGTGCATCCTCATCGGAATTATTGTGCTCTTCAGACCTCGTGTTAGACTCCTCTTCTATTATGACTTGATCGGCAGGTTCTTGAGCGCTCGTCTCCTTCGCAGTCGTCGAGTCGCGGACCTACGAAGAATCCGTAGCTGGCGCAGTATCCGTAGATGGCGCAGTCTCAGCTGCAGTCAAAGTTTCTACTATCGGCGTATCATCCTCTTTTATAGCTGTCTCTGACGTATCTGGTGCTCTATTCTCTGTCGACGCCGTCTCCTCTAACGATGCCGCTTCCACTAGCGGTGTAGCCTCCGCAGTTTTCAGAGATTCCTCGCCAAGTGCTTTCTCAAGAGATATTGTCGTCTCCGCTTCTAGTGAGGATTGCGTCATTGAGGCTGGCGCTTCGGTTGTAGAAGGATATTCTTGATGAGCAGTTGAAAGGGGCTCAATAAGAGAGACCGAAGGTTGTTCGACCGTTTGGCTTCTATCGGAACTCTCATGCTCCTCTTGAGGCTTTGTGTCTCGTGCGGAAGCACTTTCATCAGGATTGTGACCTGCCTCGGCTTCAGGAGATGATGCTGCTGGTTCGGAGGTGGATGTCTTCGCAGCGCCCGGGTCCGATGTTGAATCCACCGGCTTCTCTGACGTAGGTAACTAGTCCTCTTCCGGCTGCTGTGTCGGCTTCAATCGTTGCTGCGAGTGGTATCTCGGCAGAAGATGGATTGGTCATGGCGACGTCGTCCTCCTTTTTCTCCTTTTTGCTACTCTTCTTATTGTTTGCCTTTTTTCCCGCTGAAGTCCAATTTTCTTCACCAGGCTGTTTGCCAGCAGCTGGAAGCGTGGTTGGATCTCGGCCTTTCTGGCCTTTCTTGCCTTTTCTGTTCTTTTTCCCTCCACCAAGTGACGCATCTACGGGCTGCTCCCGTTTGGCGTCTTTCTTTTTTGAAGGTGATGAGTGGTTCTTGTTCTTTACTTTTTGTATCTGATCCTGCTTCTTTTTCTTCTTTCTTGAAGCAGGGGAAGCAGGCAATGTTGACGATGGTTGTGGATCTGATTGCTTTGCCGTGGAGACGTCTTCATGCCATTGGTCTTCAGAGTCTTTTGGCGTGTCAGTGCGGACACATGTAGTAGGTATTGCGGTTAAAGGCAAGATGTTACCTTGCTTATTTCCGTCTGATGGCTCTCCGTCAGATTCAGAAAGCGTCTGGAAGTAGTGAATGTTGGAGAAGTCAGAGAATTGCACATGGGATAAGTCAACAGTCCTCCGATATTCGTAGACATCAAAATCTGGATCGGAATTCATACTGAATTGTCTTCGTCTATGTGTAAAGCCAGGGGCTGATGAGGGTGAGCGGACCACGTGGTGGTTATATGATAGGCCTCCATGCGTGGCATGCAGGTATTCTGATTGGGTAGCCAGGTAGATGCAGGAGGGTGTCCGAATAATTAGGTTGGGAAGGCCTCGAGAAAGCTCTTGGGCCTCGGCAGGTTGGGAGTAGGAAGTCGGGGCAATGGTAGTGATGTATATCTATCGCGCCTTGCTGGACAACAGCTTCAAGGAGAGACAATGACGCCAAAAACAGCAGAGCCAGAGATCCTCGCGAGAGGCACGACTTTGTATTGAACAGCTGCGAACGGGTGGGAGCACACCTCAAGGTCGTAGACGATGGGTAGGCTGCTCGGTCGCGGTTGATTCCATCGACGCGCAGGCCGTAGCCCCAGAAACTCCATTGCCGGCAAAAGCACGTCTCCGCGATGCAGCAGGGGGTAGGCTGGCTTGTGACGCGAGCCGCAAAGGTTGATGGACCTGCGGACTGCCCCTGGTCCGAGCGATCAAGCAGACGGAAGCCGTCGACGTAAGTTCCCGGGCAAATAGGCATCGAAGACGAAACAAAGAGTGTTCAAATGACCAGCGGCCACTAACAACTGGGTCTATTGGCCCACGTCGCTTGCTGATCAGACCCGAGAGGCGACGAATGCCAAGTGATAGGGCGCCCGCATACTCCAAGCACACGATGTGGATAGATGCCCGACAGTACAAAAGTTGCATGAAGCAATGAGCAGCCAGCCAGACCAGATCAACGGTGCTGTTGGGCCTCGATGCCCGGTGCGCTGGCGCGCGGGCCGGGGGCCATTGCATTGGGACGTCCATGCAGCTGCACGGGGTCAAGGGGGTCAGCCTCTTCCGTCCGGATTGCGCAGCTCGCCTGCAACGTGGCCCGTCCTGACGTCCTCTTTAGCAGCCTCTTGACGGTGACGATGAGCCACTGAGTAAAACCGGACGCGCTGGGCAGCTGTCTGGCCACTGCAACGGGGCGGGCCGTGTCAGCAGGCCGGCCAGTCCGCAACCCCCTCGTCCATTGCTCTGTCTTCTGTCTTCGCTGTTCGTTGTGAGTTTGGCGCTTTTTCCAGGATGGACTTCGATGTAAGCGACCTCTTCTTTGCCCGGCCATGACTGTTGCCTGCTGCACAAGCCTCCCAGCAGGCCACGGGTCAGATCCCGGACAGCGCCGCCCTCAAGGGTCAGGCCGTCACCGCATGTCTAGCCACCAAATGCCTCAGGTGAGTCAATTCGTCGCGCTTTGCGCATTTCCGAAGCACGAAGCAAAAGCCGCCGCGATGTGTATTAAGTTAAGTATCTACGTTCTTACATATACCCTGCCGCGTTGTCCCAGTCCGTATTCTATCGCTCCGCATCCCTGCCACAACACCGTGCACCGTCATTTGCGATATGCTATCCAAGCACGGCGAATCGAAATGTCTCTCTGCCAGGCCAGCCTAGTTGTTCCATCCACTCTCGTCGGCCTTACCCGTCACAGTACACAGCCATTCATCGTTCCCATATATACCTGGCCTAAGCCCGGTCCTGTCAATTGTGGACCGCGTCTTCATACATCCCCCTTGGACTACGCCTGCTTTTCATGGGGCGTCTGCTCCAGCTCAAGAGTCCCTGTCGTACATGCTGCCACCGGCCTGCGTGTTGACTCGCTTGTGACGGACGCAATGCGGTAAACCCTCGCAAGTCTCTCTCCGACGCGTCGTTGCGATGAAAAAACCCGTCAATGCTTATTGTGTGAGGAAAGTTCGTCTATTTTCTGGCAGCTGGACCGCTTCCGTTTGATCCATTTTGTGGTATCTTTAGAATCCCATCCCAAGTGTACTTAATCGAGTTCGAATTCGAAATACCGGCTATTGCCTAGTCGCTCCTTCACCGCAGCATTGCAACTACTCTCCCTCACTCGCAGACGATGGTTTGCCCATTCTACCTTTGAAATCGTCTAGCTCAATTTTGCAGTAGGTGTTGTTCATCCTCATAAAACCGTGTCCTGTGCTTTTTCGGTCATGCTCGGGGCGTAGTTTGCCTGAGCTCTGTTTTTCTTAATCACATCCTTCACTGTCGCCTCTGCGTCATCCCAGTCCGTCGTGTCCAGTCGGACTAAATCGATGGCATATGTATTCGCAATTTGAGACAGCGCCTCAAAGCTTCTCTTGTCGTAGACAAAGCTGATACTGACCCCTATCCGACCAAAGCGCCCGGTCCGTCCGATACGATGAAGGTAAGTTTCCGCATCTGGCTCCGCGTCGCCTCGGCCCTTCATTGGTATGTCGTAGTTGATGACCATAGACACGCTCGACACATCAATGCCCCGCGCCAGGACGTTCGTTGCGATCAAGACCTTGTTCTCACCCCTACGGAATTTCGCAAGTAAATCGTCTCGTTCACTGCCCTCAAAAGCCGCGTGTAGTGCTGAAACCTTGTGGCCATCAGCCACCATTCGGCGCTGGATCTCATTGGCACTCTCTCGCGTCTTTTTACACACGTTAGCATAGAACATTCATGAAAAACTCAAGTTTGCATGGCGGACCTTGACGAAAATGACAGATTGTCCAATAGTCATCAGACCATAAAGTTTGCAAAGAGTCTCGTATCGCATTATGTCGTTCGGGCAGTCAATAAACATTTGTGAAATGCCCTTGACTGTGAGCTCGCTGTGTTGCAGCTTAAGAGTGTGCGCATCTTGAGCAAACCTGGCAGCGTAGTTGTTCACTTTTTCTGGAAAAGTTGCCGAGAATAGTAGCGTTTGAATATCTGGTGGCAGCATGCTGAACCAATTTTTCCTTGTCAATGACTATGGCATTCAGATGAGGTGTCTCAAGAATTCAAACTCACCTTTTGACTCTCATACACTGATCTCCAAGTCCTTGCTGATCTAGCATGTTGTCGGCTTCGTCAAGCACAAGTACTTTGAGTTTTGAGACGTTGAGTTGTCGCCGCCGAATGATGTCCATTACAGTACCTGGCGTTCCCACCACGACGCTGGACTCGACTGGTTCGCCACGAGGTAGGACGCCCGGAATCGCTGCTGCTACACTCAATTTTTCGATGAAGCGACCAATGGCATGGACAACATCTTCGATTTGACGAGCTAACTCGCGGCTTGGCGCTAGAATTAGAGCTTGGGGTTTTTCTGCTTGGGAAAAGTCAAGGCGAGAGAGAATTGCAGTAACAAAAGCAGCTGTCTTGCCCGTTCCGGATTGGGACTGAGCCAGCATGTTTCTCGGTGGGTCGCTGAGCATTAAAGGTATTGACTTTCCCTGAACCTTTGATGGTTTCATAAAGTTTAGAGAGAGTAGACCCTTGAGGAGATATTCAGGTCTGAATAGGCCAGGTAAGCAACTAATCATACCCGGAGAAAATGTTGCAACTTACAATCCTAAGTCTTGCCAGGAAGTTGCCGAGTGAAAGGGAGTCGTCTCGTTGCTTTGGAGCTCACTAAGGGAAACTTCGACGTCCCATTCTGGTTCTTGGAGTCCAGACCTGCTGGGGTTTGTACCTGTGCCGTCTGTCTGCTCGGCCGCAAGAGAAGCAGCATCAGTGGCAGTTGAAGATATGGGATCGGCTGCCGTAAAATCCGGTTCTGTTGTATGGTTAGGATCGGCAGCAGACGTAACAGGCTCGGCAGTGGACGTTGAAGGCTCGGCAGCGGGCGTGGCGGGCTGCCTTGACGCCTCATTAGGATTTGTGATCCGGCTCGCAAAATCAGGCATGTTTATCGTAATAGTGCATGCGCCAACTTGGCGGTACTCGACTGCAAGAAACGCAGCGATGGAGGTCGATCTGAATGTGAGATAGCTCTATGGTAGCGGTCAATGCAAAGTAGGATCAATAAATGAATGAGGGATGCTGCAGATCAGCTAACCATGGCGCCAAGAGAGGCAGAAGAGATCTTGGAGAAATTGGCGGGGCCAGTGGTAAGAAAATATATCAGAAAATCACGTGAAAAAACCAGAATGGTTTGAACTAAACGACAAGAGAATTATTCCATAACTTTCTCGAGGGGCTGACTAAATATTTAGGTCCCCCTAACTATTTAGTACGAGTGGATTAAGCTTTTGAGATTTTGAGAATGTGCTGAGGAAGATGATGTCCCTCTCTCGCATTGGCGGGCTACCTCTTGAGTCACAGCTCGAGATTACGATTGTCGTCCGAGTTAGGATAAATCTCGGTCCATGCTTCTAGCGTAGCTGCCAACCAAACCCACTGCTGCTGGTTACAACTGATAACAGTACGTCGTGACAAGGCGCACGTCTACTGAAAAAATGACGTATTTTAACTCGCGTTTAGTTGATTGGAACTACTCGTAACTCCGGACAATCCTGAATTGCAACTCCCAAACATCGCCATTTCTTCGTCTACGCTCATGAATCTCAACTCAAGCTAGCGCGGGGTATTCTTCAACGAATTTTTTAAATCGAAGCCAGAACGTCTTGTTCTTGCTATCAGGCGACCTGCTTTCCACCATGGTAGCTCCTCTCCCGCATTCAACACCTGTGCGAGGCGGGCTCTCGTTGTATGACAACCTCCACGACCCCAACGATCCCACTCCACCAGCCACAATCTCAGCAGCACCTGTTCTGTATAAGGAGCAAGAGCCTTCTGTACAAGCTATACAGGATTCAGCAAGCTTGCCTGATCCAGCCTTACGCTTCCAACCCCAAATTCGTCGTCCAATTGTCAAACAAGCCAAGTCCAAACCTACGTTTCCGAAGGGCGTTTCCATCCTTACAACTGCGCCAGTGACTGCTTCAGCAGTGACTTCAGAAGCTCCAGAGGCCCCTAATACTCAGAAAACATCGCTTGCCGATTGGACGGCCACAAAAGATGACGAAATCATATATGGCGCCGGCGAAAAACCTCAAAGAGGTGGTCGAAAGAAGAGAAAAAAGAAAAGGCAGCAAGATGAACCAGAAGCCATTGACTGGGATGAGATCTATGACCCTGCAAAGCCAATTGACATCCAGAAATACCATACGAGCGATGACAAGATTTCCGAAATACGAGAGTGGAAAGCACTTCTTTACGGGCGCTCACAAAGACGTAACCATAGTGAATCCTCCAGCGATGAGGAATACAGCTCCAATAATCCATCGCGGAGTATGGACAACTGGCTGAATTCTTATAGCAGGCTCATGCTGATCATGTCTTGTTCACTGCAGGCGGATTTGCTTCTCCACCAGCTCACTCATTCGCGCCTCCACTGCCCTCTCCACCCATTCCTGCTCCTGACGAAATCGCCGTGGGAGATACCTTCAATCGCCGACGGATGATTACACCAATTCAACCGACTTCATGCCCTTCAGTCCCTTCCCCACAATCGCCTCTTCATTCTTCCCATCGAAGCCCAAGCCCTAGCACGACAGCCGTTCCGAGTTCCACTGTCATCTGTCGAGAACCCGTCATGTATAAACGATCGCTTGATAGTGAAGACAAAGAGAAAGCAGATGACCCTGATTTATACAAGCCGTCTCTTTCTGGCCCTAACTCTCATGAGGCAGTTGAATCAGGCCGGTCTAAAGTTCCAGGTCAACCTGGTTTTACTCAACGATTAATGAGCAAATACGGATGGTCCAAAGGTACCGGGCTTGGTGCAGACGAATCCGGCATCGTAAATCCGCTACGTGTTCAGGTCGAGAAGCGACAAAAAAAGGCGGATTCTGCTGGTGATGGCTGGGCTGAACCAGGAGGCAAGGGTAAGATTCTTGGCGGCAAGCGGAAGGGCGAAGAAGGCAAGTTTGGCAAGATGAGCGAGGTTATTGTCCTTCGTAACATGCTGGAGAACATGCCAGACCTGCACCAGGAAATACTGCAAGGATTGGGTCAGGAGATCGGTGAAGAGTGCAGTGAAAAGGTAAGCAAGCGTTCGAACTCGCGGGCAACTTGCACTAGGGCCCTGCTGGCAAGCGCTAACAAGAGGAACAGTACGGCCATGTGGAACGGCTCTACATTGAACAGGAGACTCGACAAGTCTTTATCGAATTTACCGATCAAGTCTCCGCTCTCCGTGTAGGTTGCACCTTTCAAAGGAAATATGTTGTGAATTGTGTGCAAGGACACATTATTGACGCCCGCCTAGGCAGTCAACGAGCTGGACGGCCGGGTTTTTAATGGCAACTCGATTGTTCCAAAGTTCTATAACGCCGAGAAGTTTGAACAAGGAGTTTATATCTTGACCTGACGGACCCTGCAACCTTTTTTTCCTATTTGTTCAATTATGTTGCGGTTCTTCTACCCGGCATCTTCTGCCTCCGTTTCTAGTCATAGGCAGAATAACTATATGCATGCCGAGAAGCAATCCATTCTCATGCATAGCACACCACATCAGGCAACAAGCGCCTTAACCCGAAAGCTGAAGGTGTGGATAAGGAAAAGGAAAGCTGATGGCCCGTCAATGAACGAGGTGGTCTACTTTTTATGTCCGCCTACCTTACGCATCATATTTGATGACCTCATATGAGGCGATTTACGCGTACGCGTGTTGATTGCCTGTCAACACTTAGTTCGCTAAACGATATACTTCGTATAATTCCGAAACTACTCACCGGGACAATTGCCGTCCCTCGTTCCTCCGGTCGCTAGTCCGTATCTGAAGTGTCACTGACAGCCTCGCCAAGTCACCCATCGCCCGAGGTATAAATATGTTTGCGGGAAATCACAAGGGTCAAGCTTGCTAGCATGTCTACAAATCACATCAATATTTGCCTTGCAATCATCACATAGTACAATCTTTACTTTCACCAAAACTTCAGTCGGCCACCACTTGTGCCATTCGACATGTCGGTAAGAGATCGTCATCGAGTTCCAAGTGTTCGAAATGCCCATAATTGGACAGGACAGTTTCACAATCGTAGCCATAGGTGTCTGGGACTGGCGGGACTGCGACAGTTTTTTAGGCAGAGCAGCCCGTGTGTATGTTTGCATCGCGCCCAGTTAAATACAAATAGGGAGACATCATCAAAAGGAAAGGATGCCGCGCGACGATCGAATACACAATCCATTATTAAGTCCTAGCATTAGTGACGCACAGTGGAGGAACTATCGCTGCTCCACTGGCCATGCTGGAAACCGATGACAAGCCACCGCCGGTAAATCATCCATGCGCACAGCGTTTAGAAAGTGGGGGTAGTAAACAAACGACGGCAAATCGGACATGCTCTTCTTGGCCAAAGTCTTATAGCATCTGCACGAAGCCTGCGAGTAAGGCCAGACTGAGTAGAGCCACGTTGAGGTGAACAATGCCGGCGGCATCTTTTTCCGTATTGCTACCAGATTGACCAGAGCCATCCTCATTGATATTCTTGACGTTGCTGCTACATTTCTCGACACCGCGAATGCTGCCCTTGGACTTCAGTTTCCGGAAAAAGTCGCAAAACGTAGAAATGTCTGTGGATGAATAAACTCTAGCGCTTCCCCGGACGTCGTCGAGGCTTGGAAGGTTGACACTGCAGTATAATTAGTCCACTCGTCTTACTACGCCATCAAAAGCAGGACGTACCGTTCAAAAGAGCCAGACAGTAAAATAGCGCCGACAGCCTTGAGCTTGGGAAATCCATCAATGGCTTTGAAGTTCGTGTTGTTCTGGATCGTCATGTCACCCTTAATATTTTCCAAGGCTTGGAATGAGAGGTTGCCAAGCTTCATGTTTCTGTTGAAAGTAAGGCTGTTTTGGACAAGCGTCAGATTGTTGGCGGATACCGAGAGCAGTTGCGGGCTGTCCTCGATCTTAATAGAGCCGACCGAAGACAGGAGCGGTGCATCGACGGTCTTGACATTACGGAATTGCATATCACCGGCCATCTCAAGGCTGGACAACATAACTTCCATGTTGTTGTTGTTATTAGTGAGCTGGAGGCTTGTGGTGTTGACAAGAGAAGACTTGAACCGGGCCAATCTTCCATTGTTAGAAATGTCAATTGACTTGACCTTCACAATGTTGAACTTATCAACATTCTTGAAGAAGGTATCGTAGATGACAATAGTTTCCGATTGGGTGACACCCTCAGTTCCCAGAGTCAGACCGTCGAGTAGCGGCAGCTTGACAAACTTGACGTTCTTGACCTGGGTGAGAGATTCCATTTTGAAGGAACTCAACATCGATAAATCAAAGAGTTCCAGTGTCCCCAAAATCGAGTTGATGGAATCACTCAAGACGCTCGTGAGTTGGGAGTTGTTACGGATAATGAGATCTTTTTTAAGCTGCTTAGGGCCGTCGATGACAAGCTCGCCTGCGAGAGCTGAGTCGACGATAAGGTTGCCTCCGATTTCTTCACAGTCGATCATTTGTCTGGATTGAGTAATTCGAATGTCATCGTCGCAATTTGAGGCAGCTGCGATGAAAAATAAGTTTAATACAATTGATCATGCTGCACAAGATGGTGCGGCAGAATTCATTAATGACTTACCAAAGGCAAAGGAGACAACAGCCACGAGGGCCGAGGTGAAAGCGATGGTACGCATTCTGGCCTACGCGAGGAACCGTCAGTAACGCAGTCGGGTGGGGAGCGAGACAGCAATGCCCAGAGGACGCGAGGCGGAGGGAAGACGACGGACGACAGCTAAGGCGAGCGAAAAGACTATGAACTGCAGTCCAAAAGAGCTTGAAGGGCGTCAAAAGATGCTGGTGGTAAAAGGTGCGAACTAGCGACCACGAGTTTTTCTGAGGCCTCCTTTTTACAGCGTGCCGATTGCGACCCAGCCCAGGCGCAAGGCAGGAGTGGCCGACGAGAACTTCGTTCGACAGGGCAGGAGTGACAGAAGACGAAACAGGAGACAAAGGGGAGGGTAAAGTGAGGGCGAAGGAAGAAGTCGGTAGATGGTAGGAAGGGCACAAAAGGCTAGACGTGCGGGAGGAGGGGGCTTGGGAATGGAGGGCAGGCACAGGCAGAGACAGAAGCCCTATAGCAAAGGAGCGGGGGGGAAAGGCAAGGAAACAAACGGTGGGCACGAAAGCCAAGATGCCGCGTACGGCCAAATGTACCTACAGAGTACAGTTGGTGTAGCTAAATTTGAGGGTGGGGGGGTGGACACACGAGGCCGACGATACTCATAAAGATAGGCGCTTCTCACGGTTCAAGGCCATGAATGGACGCGAGTGGGCGGGGGGAGAGCAAAGTGCCTGGCCGGGAAGAGCAGGGCATGCGTGAAGCGAAGGGTGAAGCGAAGACAATGCACAGCTCACCTGGATGGAGCGGCTCCTCTTGGTGGATGTGCTGCCTGCAGTACTCTGGAGGTGACAGCGAGGCGAGTTGCTGTATACGGCGATTCGCGGCGATGTCACGAGCGAGCGAGCGTGGGCCAGCAGACGGCGAAGAATAGGGGACGGGAAAAGGACAGACAGTCCTTGTCTGCCGGGCGAGATGAGGAAGAAACGAGTGACAGCGATAGTCGACCTGCTCGGCGCCGGGCAAAGGCAGCGGCGACAGCGAAGAGAACGGCAACGGAAGCGGCGGGAGGAGGATGCAGGAAGACTAAGGGGAGGGAGGGAGGCGGCGGCGGCAAGAAAAGGATGCCCATGTGTGTCGCTGTCTGCAGCCGCGGACGAAATGTGCGTGTGTCGTCGGCCCGTCAGTGCCAGGAGTGCGAACACATGCCACAGACACGGTCATGGCCGGCCCTAAGAAGGCGAAAGGGGGGGATCGGAGGGGAGTGGGCCTCGGCTACCGTTGTAACTGTTTTGTGCTCTTTGTTTCTTTTTCTTTGGCGGCGTCTCTCTTCGTCCTAGAGTGGGTGACCTTACACACCCACACACATACGCTCGCTCTGGCAGCTTCGCGTCCAATCAACGCAGATTCAAGGCGCATAAAATGCATGTTGTGCCCGGCCTTGGGCGCCCGCTTGGTCAAATGTGCAAATATGCCTGCAGACTTGGCGTTGAAAAGCCCGCCAGCTCGGCATATGTACTTGTGTCCTCAAATACTGACCTGAGGTGCATTGTGGTGCGAGACACACCATCTGACTCCTTACATGAGAGCAGCAGAGACGCCAATCACGTGCCTTCGGATTGCCGTCTCCGGACTGCCGCCTCCGGCCAGGCCTGGCCAGCCAGCCATGTCGGCGGACGGGGAAACGGGTTATTCATCTTCATTCATTGCACCAGCCATCACCTGTGGTTGGTCTGTTTTCGATTTGTCGTTCATTTGCTGTTTGCATGAGTAGCCCATCCATGTCCTCATGACGCAGGGAGAGGGGAGGCTTTACCGCTTTGGTTGAATCACGCTAGAATGTTGTGTGTCCGGCATCGTCAACATACAGCTTGCGCACTTGACTCGTTCAAAGTGTGAGGTGACGATCATGACATTCGGTGCCAATGTCACTCAGGTTTCATTCAATCTCCTCCGTGGCGCAAACCAGGCCGGATACCTGACTCGGCTCGTCTATTTCTGTCTTATTGTGCACGAGAGGATGATGCATAATGTTTTATTATTTTTAGTCCGTGGTTTGCCCGCCGAGTAACAGCCTATGCAACGCTCGCTAAAGGGGTCGTCGAGTGCAATGGAGGAATGATAGCTGGGCGGACTGACGAGCCAGAGAAAATGGGCGATCTCGGCAAGCCGCGAAATAATAAATATGACGGCAGAAACAAACCGTTGACATCTTTTGCTATTTGTTTCAGACACGTCCGCGACAATTCGCGCGTAGCTTCTCAAACCGGCAGATGCTCACCAGCACCACTAGACGACACTGATTTGGCGGTCTTTACACGACTGTGAAAAACCGTTGAGAGCCGTCGCTTCGCCTGCTCAGTTCGTACGCCACGAAATCCATCCGCCGTCAGCTGTGGTAATCGGGGCAGGGTAAGCCTGCTCACGATATCGCCACGCCCCCTGGACTGTTCAGCCCAAGATGCCGCCTAAGCTTCCTGAATGCTGCCAATTATGTACCTAGCCACGCCCTTGATGACCCCGCGCCTCATATTCAAGTGGAGACACTTGGACCCGCTGACCGTCATAGGGGAACTCATCACAATCTCGGCAGCATTCCCCCTGAGAGAAACTGATGTGTTATTTATTATAATATGAAAAGGGGCTCATGTCCACGTACGCTTTCTAAACATCATTGATATCGTCTTAGCAGCTCATGTTGGTGCAGAACAGGTTGTGTAGGCTTCCGACGGCGTTCCGTCACGTCTCCTGACCTGTTGGCCGAAGTTAGACCGAAATAGACCCAGTCCGTTGCCGTCAAAGGCCAACAGCACTCACGTGACATAATGGTGGGCATCATTTCGATACATTCGCCGTAAGTGTGCATGCTCCCGGTCGGCACCCAACCGACGTCCTAAGCTCCGTCGCTTTGCATCACTGTAATATTCGGTTCCGCGTCTTGTAGCTGCAGGCAGATACTTTCCATCTCTTGCCTTCACATAACGCAACCGTTATACGAGCGCAGAATTTACATCCATGCATTTGTATCAGGCTGCCAATCGCCGGCTTTTGTTGATGAGATTGCGTTGGCCCATAGCTTCGACAGCTTAAAAGGACATCGGATCAACTACCAAGCCACATACCATGCTCTGTACCTACCGACCCACTTCTAATAACACCCTATCGCTTCGTCGCAGCATTTGATCCGGGAACTGGCTGGCTATCTTGATGCGTCGGCAAGCTTCAATACTGGAATTGGCTGCGCCAAAGCGAGTTCATGGAACAGACTCTTCAGATCGTGAGCCATTTGGATGCAATTCGACCTCGAAAGCGTGCCTCGAGAGGAGTGTCTTTAGCAAATAGATAAATGAGATCATGCCTCCATGGTACTGACGTCGGTGTCCTCAACCCTCCACATGAGCCACATGAAAAGGCTACGATAGGGCGAAAACCGGTTGGACAGCTCCAGCATTTCTTTCTCCGACATGTTCTTGAGTTTTAACTTGGCCACGTCTTTCCCGACAAAGGCAGCCATGCCTCGCTGCACGCCCAGATCGCCGACCGAGAAGACATCCATTCTTTTGAGGCCAAAGCAGGCAAACATCTCGATAGACCATCGGCCTAGCCCTCGTACAGCCATGAGCTTTTCCATGAGCTCTTCGTAGGATGCGTCACGTAGCATCTGCGTATTGAGCACATTGCTGCTGAATTTTTCGGCAAGTCCCTGGATGTACTCTGCTTTGCGCTGCGATAGCCCGGCCGTCCGCAACTTTTCGATACTGCACTGAACAACTTCGGATGGATGAGGAAATTTCTGGCGGGAGCTTTCCGGTACAAAGAGTGCGAGAAATCTGTTCTTGATGGATCGAGCCGCCGCGCCAGATACTTGTTGGGATATGATGCCGCTCGCCAGGCTCTCAAAGGGGTCTACTCTTTCTGCGAGACCTTCGGGTGAAAATATTTTACACGGTTTTTTTTCAATGAGCGAGCGTAGCCGTTCATCCACCATAATCAGATGATTACACGCTTCACTTAATATGCTTTCAGTAGTCGTTCTGATTGCCTTTGACGGCGACAAAGAGTCGATGTCGCGTGAGCCTACCAGTCGCGACGTCTCGGGCGACACTAGCATCGCATTTGTGGATCTCGTGTCGGCCAGCCGGGCGACCGTCAGGTGTACGGGATCGAGTCTTGCAGCGTCGGGTGTGAGAGGCGTAGGTGTTACCGGCTGCGCGCGTCTTTTTACCGGCGTGACGGAAGAGGGCCGAGCCGCAGAGACAGCGTCTGGCGAGGTTGTTTTGCGTTTTCTCCCTCGAGAAGGAGGAGCATCCTCTGATGAGGGCTTCAATTTTGCCTTCGCGCCGAGTCGCGCAGATTTTCTTGAAGGTGTTACGGTTGCCTTCATGCTGTTGGTTACTCCCGTGGTTACTTTCAGGCGAGTAAGGCTGGTAAAGAGAGCTGGCATCAGGTTTTACGGGAGGACAACCTCGGCTTCTAGTCTTGTCTCAATGGTGGCCAGTAGCTGATGATTACGTTGCTGCAATAGTTTCCCTTGGCGCAACACTTCGCAGGGTGTATGAGAACGTTGGCAAAGAGAGGGGTATAGCGCTCCATCCTGGTGAGTCATTCAGCTTACGTCACTCATCAAGACCCTTCAGGCTTCACCATCTAGGCCGCCATCAGTGATGGCCAGGGGACTCGCGACAATGGACTCGAGATTTTTTTATACCGAGATACTGACCTAGGGTAAAAGAGGTGCTGGAATGACCAACAACCTGACCGAACATCAACGACTATCATCCTCTTTCTGTCAGGCAACGAGACAGGCTGGCCAGATTCCAAGCTTCCAAATCGTGTTTTACGGCCACTCGATTGATTCGAAATGTAAATCAATTATTCAAAATTAGACTTGTCCTTGAGAATACCTTATAATGATTACAATAGCGTCTATTGAGGCGAAAGAGCAGCCAAGTAAAGCAAGGCCTCAAGGACTCACCAGGAGAAGTCTGGCCAGGCTATTTGGCAAGCCGAATGAAGGACGTCGGCACAATCGATGATGTGACAAGAGTAAATCCCCCTCAACACGTTCAGACCGTCAATTTCCAAAGAAAAAATGGAAATACAAAAATTTTTTTTTGAGACTGTTGCTCTTGAGAAATGAATCGAAAGTCAGAGTGTTAGTTACTTGGTAGGTGTGGCCCAGATGAAGTTCTTCATCCCTTCTCTCGGGTTTTCTCTTAACACCCTTCACACATATGAAACACGTACACGTTCTAAATATAGGCCCGCGCTGCTATCCTTTAAAAGGCCTTGGTCACGCGGCTAATAATTGCAGGGACAAATGACAGAAACTTCTGGCGGGCCTGCCTAACACACAACGCTACTCTAGTCCAAGTGCTCGCGTTAGGTGACGACCCAGCAACATCTAGTTAGGTTAGTTATTTGATGGACTAGCCCAGGCTGCTTGTAACTTTTTTCTCACACTCAGCTCTGGTTGGCTGCCTAACCAGCTGGCTCGTATTCTCTGATAGCTCGTCTCTATTAACGTCCGGACTGTTCGTGCATCTCCTCCCCCGAGGCGTCATTCTAACGTCTCTGTCATGAAATGCGCTTGTTCGCGTCCGGTCTGACCACGTTTCTGCAATTAGAATTCCCTTCCTTTTTGCACCGCAACTTTGAAGCGGAAACTTGCGAAACCTTTCTTTCACGTTTCTTTTTCCAGCTCTCCTCCCTTCGTTCCCTCTTTGCGTGCGAACCCCATTCCTCTTGGTGCATCTTCACTACTGTTCCGGCCATCTTCGTTGACGGAAACCTTACCGAAGTGAAAGCAGCCTGTACCGAAGCCACTGCAGACGGGGTGCTCTGGCCCCTTGACGCTTGGAAGAGACATCACGTTGCCACAACCACCAGACCGTGTCGACGCCATCATGCTCCTACCGAAAGGGGGCCTGAATTGGAAGGCTGCAAGGGCCCACCTTCCGCCGACAAGAGCACTTATGAACGTTGTCCTGCGGACGCGATTTCTCTTGTTTTTCACGGCTGCCGGAATTCTAGTGTTGCTCTGGCGAGGGATTAGCAGCTCGGCATCTGAAATGCGGAGGTAAGAGTTGAGCGCCCGAATTCTAGCTGTGGCTACTACTGAAAGTTATTCGCATTAGTTTCTATTGCTGGGGACCTTCGAAACCGCCGATAGAGATGACACAGAACGAGTACGCCAGATGGCATGCGCATTTGCAAACGCCCGTCATCTTCAATCACCACGCGCCGTTAAAAGTTGAAGCGACTTCGATACAGCACGTTGATCTAAACCCCATCAAATCTACTAGAAAAGCCCTTGTCAACGAGGAGAGGATTCTGATTCTGACACCACTCAAGGATGCCGCGCCATTCCTATCCAAGTACTTCGAACTTCTAGCCGAATTGACATATCCTCATCACTTGATAGACCTCGCATTTCTTGTTTCCGATTCCAAAGACGATACACTAGCCGTGCTTTCTTCTGAGCTCGAACGGATTCAGAAGCGTCCTGACCAGATCCCATTTCACAGCGCAATGGTGATCGAAAAGGACTTTGGCTTTCATCTGAGTCAGGATGTTGAGCAAAGGCATTCTTTTGAAGCTCAGGGGCCACGTCGCAAGGCCATGGGTAGAGCAAGGAATTACTTGCTTTCTGCAGCTATGAAGCCAGAACATGCCTGGGTCTACTGGCGTGATGTGGACATCGTGGACAGCCCAGCTAAGATTTTGGAAGATTTTATTGCTCACGACAAGGATATTCTAGTACCGAGTACGACACATTCCAGCTGGTAACGTTACATATTGAGCAGGCCTGCTGACACTGGCTCCTAGATATTTGGTTCCACCGGTACAAAAACGGGATTGACATCGAGGGAAGATGTGAGTTTCTACCGACGAAGCTAGTAAGCGCAGTATTACGACTAACGTTTGTATAACAGTCGACTACAACTCATGGGTTGAATCGGACAAGGGTCGCAGACTGGTAGAGAGCCTGGACAAGAATACTGTTCTTGCCGAGGGTTTGTCTATCCAAACTTGAGTTCCTCAAGCCTTACTGAAATAGCTTGGTACAGGTTACAAACAATACGATACTGGCAGAACCTACATGGCCAAAATGGGCGATTGGCGAGACAATAAGGACGAGGAGTTGGAGCTTGATGGAATTGGCGGTGTGAATATTCTCGTCAAGGCTGATGTTCACCGTTCCGGTACGTGGTTGCTAAATTGTCATGGATCCAAGATTTCATCGCTAATGTCGGCTTCTGCGCCACAGGCATTAATTTTCCGAGCTATGCTTTCGAAAATCAGGCCGAGACGGAAGGCTTCGCTAAGATGGCCAAGCGTGCAGGATACCAGGTCGTCGGTCTACCGAATTATGTCGTGTGGCACATCGATACCGAGGAAAAGGGCGGCAACGCATGACTCGCAAGCCTTCAAAACTCGGCTTGACGCACAATCCATGCTACGCATATTATACTGGTCTAGGATGACGTCTAGACGTTAGTCGTCAATGCCCCGAATCGCGATGTATGTGCATTGATGACAACAGCCTGCAGGTTCATGTTCAAACCGAGCGTTTTATTTTGTGTTATATCTTTTAGGTTTTTTGAGAGGGAGAAGGAAACTCTGTTTATTTATGGGCTTTGCATGTTTACGCCTCATTTGCGTTTTACTTGAAGGGACTTGTACATTACGGGCTGAAAGATAGGGTTATATTGACTAAATGTCAATCCTTCGAATCTTTCGTAGGAGATGCTCGTCAGGTTCGGACCCACCTTGAACAGCTCGTATAAATTTCGGGCCGAGTTTATGGACTTGTCATCAGGGGTGAGCTGCTGTCATGCGTTGGGTTTCGGCCATATTTCTTAAGAAGAGTTTTGAACTCAAAAATAGACCAAGAGAGTACCTATACAAATTTCGTTGATTTTATTCAGACAGTTGGCTTCCTGATTTCTCTATTTGTCAAGCTGGGAAACATCGGGATGCGGTATTAAAGGGCACATAAAGTATTGGAAAGGACCAAAAATGGCACGCGGGATGCAAATCAGTTCACGATATCCTGCTTACGAATCACCAATCTTCCCACACATGACACATGGGTAAAGCGCGGTTAAGTCATACTAAGCTGCGGAGCATCTTCGCTCTTCGCAAGTGCCGTCATCATTCCACCACTACTTGAATGAGCCACGCACGTCGCCTTACCAGTTGCTCTTTGCTTTACCAGCTCACAACGGTGCAGAGAGACCCAAAGCAGCATCTTTATGTGATCTGAGTACTAGTGAGTCTAGGCATTCTGCTCCGATATGGCACCTACTGATTCCCATACCGTGAGCCGCACGCTGACTACCATTTTTGACAGCGCTCCTGATAGCTGACCGCTCCCCTACTTCCCATGTGACCCGGTAACTTAATTATCACTCGTCAAAACCACTCCAAAGCTCCCTACTTCCTCGCTTTAACGGAATATTTGGATCAGCGTCGAGGATGTGGAGTTGGTTTGGCGGGGCTGCGGCCCAACGCAAAGATACGCCTAAAGAGGCGATTCTCGGTCTTCGATCGCATTTGGACATGCTGCAAAAGCGCGAGAATCACCTACAGAATCAAATAGATGAGCAGCAAGCTATTGCAAGAAAGAATGCCACCACCAACAAGAACGGTAGGTGACCTGACCTCTGCCTGGCTAGCTGCGCCGAGGATACGATGTTGACAGCCGCGCTCATGCGCTCTCAGCGGCCAAGGCAGCTTTACGACGCAAGAAAACGCACGAGCACTCCCTGGAACAAACAGTGTCACAGATTGGAACACTAGAGCAGCAAATTAACTCGATCGAATCGGCAAATATTAATAGAGAAACACTGGCGGCAATGGAAAAGGCCAGCAAGGCGATGAAGCAAATTCATGGAAAGCTCACGCCGGAAAAGGTGGACGAGACTATGTGAGTGAACCCTATACTTGCGATGTCGAAAATCGCTCGCTGTGACCGAAGAGGTGTGCGCGCTGATGATGGAGTCGCCTATAGGGAGAGGCTGCGGGAACAAAATGCGCTCAGCGAAGAAATTGTGACGGCTATTACGGGTCCTTCGATCATAACGCCCGTGGATGACTTGGAATTGGAAGAAGAGCTGGATCAGCTTCAACAGGAGCAGCTGGATAAGGACATTTTGAATATGGGAAATGTGCCCGTCTCAGATGCAGTGCACAGTATGCCGGCGATGGCCAACGCGGAACGTGAGTTGAACCCTCGGATCGCGAATTTGTGCGGAACCTAACGAGAAGAGCAGCCGTTTCAAGGAGGAGGAAGGCTGTGGAAGAAGAGGAGGACGACGAGGAGGCAGAGTTAAGGAAGCTACAGGCCGAGATGGCTATGTGAGGACGGATAGTGGGTTCGGTGACGAGTCAAGGGCGTTATGGCATTTCCAGGGGCGTGTTCCAGCCACTTGGGTCCCAGTCTTTTTGCTGTCATGTTTCTCCACGATGCTTTTTCCAAACTTTCCTCTGCCGTCGGTTCGTTCTGACCCTCTTGGCATTGTCATCTTTTGCGAGGATGTCCGGTGAGTGAGTGAGTGCGGCCCGTGCCGGTGACGGGGCTTTCACCAGCCCTATGGCGCAAGTCAGTACGCACACTGACGGGGGCAAGGGCGGATGGAGGCGCCGGCGGGCTTGGTGGTCAGGAAGATGTGACGGCTGGAGCAGTCGGCCAGTGAGCGCATTCAGATGCAGCAACAGGATGTCAGGTGGATGAGACCCACGACGACGACGATGATGACGTCTGCGGCAACTGCCAGAGCACAGAGAGCAAGCACAAGTCATATCTCAGCCGTTGCAATTGAGACGCGTCAGACATTGCGGCGTTAGTGGAGGGAGGGAAAAAGGCCGCCAGCGAGGTTCACGTGATGGATGCTCAGCTCGGTGCGCATCGTCCGTATGCACACAAGAGGCTGCTATTGCATCAGGCCGCAGTGCGCGTGCGCGCTTAGACGCTCAAGGCCGACGGGCGGCTACAGACGCAAGCTGAGCCAGTGGCTGCATAGCCGCCGATCGCAAAGTCTCCCATTGGACGACGAGTGGAGGAGGCAAGCTCTGCGACGGCTCGGCCGCGCGCAGTTTTCTCCGTCTCTTGGTCTTGTTCTGTGCTCGCGGTGGCTCCTCTGCAGGCCCCGAAGGAGGCGGTCCGTGGGCGACGCAGGAGGCGAGATGGCGAGCGGCTGGCCAGGCCCGTTTTCTTTGGCTCTTCTCCTCTTGGTGGGAAGGCTTGGGAGAGGAGGGGGGCCGGCGAGAGGAGAGGAGATTCGTCTTCCTCGACGCTCTCGTCCTTGATTCCTCGTTTTCCTTACCCTCCCTTCCCTTCCCTCCTCCAAGCCTTCCCTCTCCGAGACTCTCCGCTGTTTTCTTTGGCACGTCTCGAGAGATCGTCCTGCTCCCCGGCCTGCCTGCGCCGGCAGGGCTATCTATCCATCTCGTGGCGACTCATCCTTCCATTCTTTTCGGATGGCATGATGACGAGATGCTGGCCATCTCAGACCGCCTCTAATAGCTCGGATCATCCTTCTATCTAACTCTCCACGGGCGGGCACATCATGGCCGTCACCAGGCAGTCTGCCGGCAGCGTCTTCTTGACCGGCGCACTGGCAGTCGCAATCTCTTTTCCAGATGAGTTCTCGCGCTTTATACCCTCTTGCGCACAAGGCTGCTTCCTCTCCTTTCTGGAGTTGAACTACGGCGCTGGTGCTCATGGCCGAATCCTGCCTCTCGCCTTCCCCTCTCCCCGGCCACCCTGCGGTAGCCGGGGACGGATCTAGGGGCATGTCTCAACCGGCAGGCCATCTTAGCTCGCTCTCGGCTGACGCCTTGGGGAGCGTCAGTCATCTACAAGGCTCACCAGATGTGCAATGGGCTGCCACGCGCCGTCCGGCTGACGCATGAAGTCATCACGGCCACTCTGGCATTGCCTCCAGAGGGGGGCAAAGGTCCGGTAACGTTTGTCACGCCGACGAGCACGCGTACTTCCAGTGCGCCTCCAGCACCCAGCTCCCTCTCGCCTTTTGCCAATTCGACGAGACGAACGCCGTTGGCCACCATGAGCTCTCCGTCAATCAGCTTGGCCTCCAAGACGCGCACGCGTACGGCGCCGGCAACCTCGACGATCGCCGCTGGCATGTCTGTACCGACAACAAACGACAGCAAGGACGAAGCCAAGACCGACGACTCTCTGATTGCCGGGTAGAAGGCGGGCATCGCGGTGGGTGTCGTGGGGCTTGCTGGCCTCGCCGTTGGCATCGTCATGCTGTTTAGGGTCTATCGGAAGAAGCAGCACAGCCGATTTGGCCCCGTTCAAGGACACCGCCGAGACCATTTCGAGGTTGCTGCCGGCAAAGCCAGTGTTGGAACGTGCAGGCGCGAAGCCGTCTCAGACTGGCGACACGGCGCCCCCTCAAGTTCGAGTGGTGCAACCTTCTCCTCCAAACGCGCAGTCCAAGCCGAAGCCGCCACCGCCACCGCCAAAGCTGGAGATTCCCCAGCAGTAGCATCTGCGGGCCGCCGTGGCTGGGCCAGTGCAGACTGGATGGAGCGGCCGGCGTGACAGCACTATGACGGAGTTTGAAGAGGACGGGCGAGCGTCTTCGTTGATGCAGGGTCAGATCTGGTGGCCGCCGTTGGAGGCTTCGCAGTCAGCGAAGACGTATTACATGGCTGATCGGTACGGTAATTGGGTGCTCGGGGATCCCAACCGAGTATCCCACGTGGCCGAGATGGACATGGTGACGCCGGTGACGTTGGTGACACCGGTAACGCCCCTGACGGCAGGAACGTCCAAGGCAAGCGTCGCGAGCGCCGTCGTGCTGCCGGTGGCCCAGAAAGCTCACAAGGTCGAGTAGGCCATGTCCAAGTCCCCGCTACCGGCGACGGAGCCTGAACGGCGGAGGAAAGTAAAGGCGGAGGCGTCGGCGGCGATGAAGACACCCGAGATCCAGCAGCAGGCCATGCCGCGACCGCTATTCTCCTCGGCGCCGGTGGCTGGGCTTGGCGGTCCGGCGGACCACGATCGCAGGCGCACTGACTCGGTCGGCAGTGGCATCACGACCTTTTCCATGTCGGAGGTAGGAGAGGACGAGGATGGCAGGGACGAGGAGCCGCTTCGAGCGCCCAGCCGGCCGCGCGCCAGTCTCTCGCCCGTCGCCAAATCTCCGCGCTCGGGCGTTGGACGCTTGCGGGTGTCGTATCCTCAGATCCATGGCCCGCGCAGCAACGCATTGGTGACTGGAGTGATCGGCAACCATGGCGCTGCGGCTGTCGCGCTCCCGAAGCCGGCCGGATGGCTCGTGCCGCACCAACGCGAAGGACAAACGAGCCGTCACGACTTGAGTGGCTCTAGCTGCAATGACCTGACGTTGGCTCCAGTCAGGCGAGGCGACGAGGGGGTCGGGAGGAGCTCAGTCCGCTCATCTCGGGCTCGCCGATGATCCGGCTCGTCGAAGCCTCGCCCGAGCCTGCCAACGATAGGAACCAGCTGCCGTCGGCCAGGTCTTCTCGTGTCCCATCTTGGCATCCTGATCTCGACACGGCGCAGCAGCGGCCTCGGCCACGACAGCCTCTCTCCGAGACAGAGTCAAAAGCGACAAGCACAACG
>KN173762.1:59426-70771 GCA_000758425.1 Nilaparvata lugens yeast-like symbiont | reverse complement strand
GGGGGGGGAGAGATTAGCGCATAAAGGAACGAGGCCAACTGGTTGCGACCTTTGGCGGGCGCCGCGGGCCTCCATGCCATCTTTTCTCCTCTCCTCAATCCGCCTTCTTCCTCGGGCTCGAGGTCTGATCGCAGATGCGACCGGGGAGATAGTGGTCAGGTTCTAGGCACTCTAGACCCAAGCCGAGACGTGGGTGTGGAGACGAGACCGACTGAGGTCAAAGTCTTAGGGGGGGAGCGGCTCTGGGTCCGGAGGAAAAAAGGCTCATGCACACACCACTGTCGATGGCTTCTGGCACGGTAGTCCGTCTCATGGGCGGCATTCCTGACTGCCATCGCCTGGGAACATGGCTGTCGGAGACGGAGGACAGAGGCGGCGCTGCCTCGGGCACATGACGTTGTCATGAACAATTGACGAATCCCCGCCAGCTTCAGACATATATTTGATATAATAGCGCCTATATTTGGTGCAGAGTAAGCCTCACTCTTCCCTTCCTTCCTTTCCGGGGGTAGCCGCACAAAGACGCCAGCCGCCGAGACTCGCCCTTCCGCCTGGACCCGCATTCCTCGGCGCTGGGGGGGAGGAGGGGGGCTCTCTGCAAGGCCTGAGGCAAACATGGCTCCTTGCTCTTGCTTCTGCAAATATGCACGCATGCTTCGCCAACGTGTGCCCCATAGCTGCTGCTTGCTGCTGACAACGCCCCCCTCTCCACAAGATACACCTCTCACGCATAAGCCATAAGTCAGCCTTGATTCTCCTCTCAACTGGCTAACAAGCGTAGCCTCATTCGCTTCTTAGTCCCTTTCATTACCCATGCACGACCAGGTCAAATCTCATACAATTCGCTTCAATGGAATGGAATCTCTGTACAAGGAGAGGGGGGATGTGGGGGGGACAAACATGGTCAATCCTCCCGTGTGCTTTTATTTTTTTAAATTGCTCATCATACACCAACCTCAACCTCCAACCAAATGATTCACACATCTTGACAACCCGACCCTCAGCCACGTCAAGGCATCCTCCGCTCAATTTCACCCTTGGTAAGAAACTTAGCCGAATGGCCCGCAAAGCTAGAATCAACGTGTGAACAATATTATTAGTTAGTAGACAACAACGCATTCACCAGAATCTCCAAAATGCGCAGCTTGCGCCTTAACAAATCAGCTCTGCCTTCTATATCTCGGCAGGCGCTAGTCGCCGGGTTGAAGGCGGCGTAATCTGTCAGCTTGTCGAATATCGTCCATCATTCAATCAGGCATCATTCGCCGTCGACTGCCATCATGCGTGACATTCAATACTTCCCAAGACCTATCCTCAAGACGTGATCATCTCCATCTCCAAGCCCTCATCCCGTCCAACTTGACTGCCCACTCGCCCCCAAAGGCACATGTGCGTGGAGTGTGTTCAACGGGTTTCAAGGTCCCCGTCGAATGAAAAAGAGTATCCGCAACGGTATGCTGACATGCTCCGTTGCGTCATTGACGTCAAGCCAAGATTGATTCCGTCGTGTCCGTCGCATCTTTCCGGCCCGTCGCTTAAGAGTGGAAGAGATCCCATGCTCTTGAGCATAGGGACATGAACTCGTTTTTCTTCTGACGCTGAACCTCTGGGCTGTCCCGACCTTCGCCGAACGGACCATATCGAGAGGGAGCAGGGCCGTGACCAAGTGGAGGGCTTCCTCCTTCCTCATATTCTGCCCGTGTCCGAAGCCTGCTCGTACTTCGACTGCCGTCTGCCTGTCGACTACCCGGCACTGGGGATGGTGGTGTCGGAGGCTGGTGGCCAGTATAGTGTACAAGTCTCGGCAGGAGCTCTGGGCTTCCACCGGCAAGCTCCTGTTGAGCCTCCTCGGCAGACTTAAACTCTCGCGGGCGGCCCGACGCGGGCACTAGTTGATGCGAAGGCGGGTGACTGGGCGACTTTCGTGGGGCCAAGGCACTATTGTTAGTGCTGTTCAACGAAGAGTTTGTGTTTTCGGGATGCGCGGAAACGCTTTGTCGAAAAACATCGCTGAGAGGAGGAAGACGATTGCTAGTCTGATTGGCGGGAACGTGATGTATGTGAGACGTACTCGATAAATTCGAGGGTTGGTTGACGTGGCGCGACAGAGGCCCGGGATTCTGCCGGACGGTAAAGCTGTGACCCAAAGGCGCCGACTGAATCGCCCTCTCATTGGCAAATTGCTCATGCGAGGGCGCCACAATAGAGAGCCCAGGCGGTGCCTTATTCCTACGCGACATGCCGGGCGTTTTGACCGCAAACTGCGACGCCGCATCCTTGTCCTTGTCTGATGGTCCATCGCCCTTGGCTGATTGTTGTAGTAGCCTTGCCTTGATGATGTGGCATTGTTGTTCGCGTACAGATATACTGCGCTGAAGCTGCTCTTTCATGATCGGGTCCTGTGTGACAAATCCGGGAGACAGGCATGCGATACCAACTTCTTGAATGCCTAAATTATAGCGTGCGGACACTGGTACGGCCGAAGTCGGCATGTTCGTGCTGAAATTTGAATTTTTAGACAAATCTAACCTTCGGGGTCGGGGTCGCGTCGTAGACAGGGTAGGTGATCCTAGCTCCTTCTTCACGACAATCTTTGGATTTTTCGCGTCTGTTCGCGAGCTGTGAGTAGGCAATACAGTCAGTCGGAATCTACGATCAATCATGGGTGGCAATGAGATGTGAGACAAAAAAGAAGGGCTTGCTTACGCGCCAGAGGGAGATGATTTGACGGCGCCAGAGTTGCCTCGCGGACTATAACTTCTGCCTGCCTTTCGGGAGGCAGTATTATTGGCTGCGCTGGCGGGGGGCGATATGGCGAGTGAATTTTTTGTCTGTGCCGACGATGGCGATGGCGCCGCGGACTGTGAGACACTTGCTACTTTCGACGACGGCTGCAACTCTGAAGCGAAGGACCGTCTCTCGTGAGGAGCCGGGGAGGGAGCCATGGCAACTGCTGCACTCATAATGCCGTGTGAAGGAAAAATTAAATAGAGAAACGAGTATCCGAGTCGGCGGCGTGGATTGATGCAAAGCCGGAGCACTGATTGTGCCTTGGCACTCGTGGCAGGTTAGAGACACGAACAGGAATGGAGGAAGAGTAAAAAATCGTTCAGCGGTCATCGCCGGAGATCCCTGACCTTTGTCAAAAGTACGGTAAAGCCTAATTAGGTCGCGCGGACGCTTTCCTTATAAGCAGTCGTCGACTTGTGGAGCCGGTGATTACGGTCCTAGTCCTTGTCCTTGCCGGTCAGATCGGCTCACCCCGTCCGGGTGGAGTTCTCCTCGCAGGGTGGAGGGAAGAGTGGTCGAAAATGCAGGCGAAGAGCCTGAGGGCGTTTTGTTAAATGTCGGTCGGACCTTGTCGGAGAGCTGTCGGATGAGAGAGTAAATGAACCAAAAGGGGTTGATTAGGTGATGTCCATCCGCCGGTTCAAAACAAGGGAGGGGGAGGAGGGGTCGTCCAAGAGCCCGACCGACTGACGAACGATGTATGGGGGCAAGGCCAATGATGTCGGGACAAAAGGCACAATTGACTTGGGGGGGAGAAGAGGAACGGGCTGGGCCGGCGCAAGCGCCTGTCATAGGCCCAGTAGAATGCGACTTCAAAAGCACCTGAGCGGGGACGAGACAAGAGGGCGACAGGCGCGGTGCGGGGAGGGGGGTTGGCGGCTCCGGAAATGCGAAGGGCAAATCACGGGCGGCAGCGTTCCAGTAGTTCACAGCGGTATTAGCGGTGGCCTCCGGTGGTTGGCTGGCAAGGGCGACGAGGAGCAAGTCAAATGTACAAAGCAGCGCAGCGTCGCGAGAAGAGGCCAAGAACAGCGAGCGAAGCCAGCGGAAGGGTATCGTGGGAAACCAGGGTGGATAAACTTGCGCGCTCGATAGGAACGACTGCCAAGGCAGAAGTTCGCTACAGCTTGTCTCGGGCGCTGCGACTTTTTTTTCTCCCTTCAGCCCTCTCTGAGCCTCTCTCGCTCACCTTTTGCTTTCTGCTCCTTTACTACGCAAAGGCTTTTGCGTGATCAATTCCTCCTGCGGCGCTTGCTCGCGGACTGAAAACCGAGATGGACTGCGGGTGACTTGGGCGACTTTAATTTGTGCGCGAAATCGCTTTGCTTTGAGTCCGTAGATGGATTTTGCGTGCATATACAGACTGAAAATCGCGGCGACACTGGATAATCAGATTGAGGAAGAGACGGTAACAACGCTATGAGGGCTGTGAAGGGGCAAAATAATGAGATATTAGTTTGTAAGATTGGGGGGAAAGGAGAAGCACGGGTGAAGAGAGGAGGGAGGAGATGATGGTGGAGGAGGAAGGGGCAGGAGCACACCGAAAACCAAGCGAACGGGAAGGAAGGAACAAGAGGACGCGACGCGGGTAGGGCCAGCCGGGCTTGTGTGTGCTTTCAAGGATGTAGCCAGCTGGGTGAACGGAGCGGCATGAGCAACGAGCTGCCCAAACCTTCGTTGGCGAACCAAGGTGACGCTGGACGGATCGACTTGACACGGCTATGGTATTCTGAAGCAATGGACTGCCGCCGAAAGGGGACGAGAAGGATGGGACCAAACGCGCCAGGAGGGACGGGAGACGCAGGAGAGCCACTAGGATGATTGGCAGGGGTAGACCGGTTCTACGGCGTACCTGCAAGGTATCGGGACGATTTCCTGCTGCGTCGGGGACTCTCTGTCTCTCGGTAGCCCGCGTCAAGTGCTCTGTAGGTCCTCGAGGCCCACGTACAGAGGGCATTGACGGCCGTAGCCTCCCCTTTCTCGGGCGTGGAGCTGCTGCGGGCTGTGCGACTATGGTTAAGCATCCGCCGGATCCATGACCGATGTGCCTGAGGTAATCAAAGGAAGCACCAGTGCGGCGGTGGCGAGACAGCAGGGACAAACAACAAGCATTCTGCCCAAGAACAAGTCGCTCCCCTGAACCCGGCCATCATCTCACGTGGCAGCAAAAGTCGCGCAATCTTTGTGTTGATTGAATGGTCGGTCTGCTGCTTCTTCACATGGCAAGCACGCGTCACCACATACATCCATCTTTGCTCGTCGAGCCTGGTTCGGTAGTATCAGGTGGCCTACAAGGCGTAGCAGGCGGGCATCTGACAGATATTTGCCTCATCCGGGACTCTCGTCCATCGTACGCTGTACTCGGCGACTCTACTCGGCGGTTCTACTCGGCGACTTGTATCCGCGGTGGCATGCATGTGCTTTCAGCGATACATTTGAGGTACAACGGCACATGATCATCTCTTCACCCGTCCATGACTAGTCGTTTTACCTGGCAACCAGCCCTCCCTTGCTCCCCGCTCGTCGAAACATATGGGGATGGGAAGATATGGAGAGTTGAGGGAGCATTTTCAGTCTAAAGAGGCAGAAGAAGAGCAACTGGCGACAGGTGAAGCAAGCACGGACGCAAATTCGGTACCCTCAAGCTTGCACAGGACCGAGATCTCAAGATGAGCCATGACCACGAAATCACTTGCGCATCTATCTGGAGCTGGGATGACAGGAAAGGAAACCCCCAATCCTGGACCCGCAAACAGACCTCTTTCGGCCCCCAAAGTTTTAGTTTTTAGGGTTTCACTGCCACCCGCATACACAGTCTGTGTGTATACGAAACAGGACAAGGGTACCGGCATCTCGTCTCCGTCTCGACGCACTTGTCTTGCGTTCGGGCAGCGGACGGATTCAGGCTCATAGAAGCTCACCAACTCATTTGCCATGGCCTGGCGGGTGAGCTGCGCAAGTAACGGGCCGTCAAAGCCGCAACCATGAAGCCGTTGTCAGGTTTGAGGACTTCCGGTTTTATTAGCTTCGGCGCCACCTTGGGGAGCTTTTGGAAGTTTTTCTCTTTGAGCCGCACATCATCGTCTCCTGGCCTGGACAAGGGACCGACGGCTAGACTGGACGAAAAAATGTGTATCAAGCTAATAATGCCATGATGGTACTGTGCGAATTTCAGCTCCCTTGGCGCGTTTTGTCCGTGTTGGTGCTGCACAAAGCGTTGTTGGCTTTGCTGAGATGCAGGGTCCCTGTTACAAGCCTCTGTTCCCCTGATCCGCGCCTCGAGTCGTCGTGGCTGATGTCCGGGAAGAATATGGTGCGCATCCTGCACATTATAGTTTCTCAATCTCACTGGTGGTAGATAATATGCGCGGATTCGCAGGTATGGCGCAGCCAAGTCCATGCAGCTCCAACTAGGTGCGTTTGACGTGTAATTTTTTATCGCGTCGTGGGCGAACCCATCCATTGCGTCAGCAATGTATCTCTGAAGAGCTTATTCGTACACAACTCAGGACTCCTCTCAAACCCCTCTTCCCTAATAATCCTAGTCACAGCAAGGGGGTAACCGTGATCCATGGCCCATCGACACCGCTCCACTTGGATTCCCCGTACAGTAAGAGGGAGACGGGGAGACGGAGTGGGGGGGCGCATCTGGCGATCAGGCCGATCACCGAAAAAGTGGCACAGTCCGCTCAAGCCTCACCGTGCTGTTCCAGGTCAGCTCGCCGCTCACCCACAACGCGACTCGCCTACCGTGTCTTCATGTGCGACTATCCGACCATTGCGAGGACTGGGCGCAACAGGCCTGTGGGCGCGAAGGCAATAGGGTACTAAGAGACAAGACACCCAACCATCGATACTGGATGAGATAGAACAATCGGCGGCCGTCTCACAGTATTGGGGCAGCCGACCGGGACAACGCCGATTCGGCCGCTGGTCCAAGCCAACGCGCTGAGCGTCAACCATGCCTCATGACCCACAGGTGGCGGGAGGGTAAGCAGACCGAACCTGAGACGACGAGTCTCAGGTTGTTGCAATGGGTGGGCATGTTTTCGTTGGGCCACAGCAACTAGCTAGCTGTCTAACTGTCTCGGGATAAAGACGATCTGCATCTGCGCTGCACTCATCTGATTGGCAGACCCTGCCATCGAGGCAAAAGGGTCGCGGAATAGCAGAGGTGGTGTTGAGGTCGAGGGCGAGCTGACTTAGCGGTGTTGGTGCGATTTTGTGCACATATAATACTGACACTACTAAATGCTAACAGCTCCGAAGAGTTGAAAAAGTTTTTGCCTGAGTACTACTGTCAAGGTGATCGACTGTTGGTCATTGCCTACCGGGAGAATCACCCTGTCGGTGGCTAGCGCCTCTAACTTTTCTTCCATCAAAGGCCTGCGAGTAATTCATGTTATATCAGCAAATATATCTGCTGATCTAGTAACGCACGTGTGTATTCATGTGGTACACGGTACATCATGCCAGCCAACGTACATAACTGGAGATGAGCTTCGTCGAATGCTGCAATGGAAGCTGTTCGCGGAGTTTGCGACGGCGACTGGGGTGTTCCGCGATATCCCCGCGGGATAGAGCGGTACGCTTCGAGGGAGCCGGATAAGGATAGACACGGACGTGTCCGCAGGCAGGTTCTTGCAGGGGCAAGAGGTCCGGGCGCGTGGTGGCCAGAACTGAACAGAATTTCTCCAAGGGGAAATCTCTGGGCTTCCCAGCAGGCCAGGGAATGGGGGAGGAAATCTTGGCGTAAGGCGCACTCTATTCCCTTCTTTACGAGGCTCCAGCAGGCCAAAACATGACACGGGCTGATCAACTTGTGCCGGGAAGGCCTTCCACTTCAACCCGATGCTCCATTCGGGTGATGGTTTAGTGATATAGCACTTGGTGTGAGTACTACAGTCAGCGGGTTCGAATCCCGCTTCCCGTTACCATTCTGATTCTTCCATTCTGATTCTGGGAGGGTTTTTTCCCGAGAATGTGTCGTCGTAAACGGGTGCGAGAGAGGCTTCTCAGGTCTTCCGAGAGGGTTTTACCTCAGTTCATGCTTGTCATGGCAAATGCGCCCCTAACCCATCTAACCTGAGGACTGGCGTGTATCGCGGAAGGAAGTCGGGCATTATTAGGCATGTGTCGTTGCAGATTGAGGGTCTTATATTATAGTTACAGAAAAGCTATCTGCGACACCAGTGTAGCGCTGTTAGGAGTCGAACTTAACCTACATGATAAACCAACCGGTCAGTTACCTCTATACGAGTCATGATCTTTGGGAGTGCAGTGCTACAACCCGCGACGATAAAATACCAACCAACCAACCAATACAAGTTTTTTTAAAAAAAAAACCGGTGCTCCATCCATCATGTGACCTGAAAATCATAATTGATGTAGGGTAGGTTATCCAACCCCTCTCCCTCCTGCTTCATTCGAGAGGGGAGGAAGCAAAGGGGGCCAATTATCGCTACAACCAGCAGCTCAAAATTCATGCATCGCTTCCTCTCTGGTGTCTGGCGACGAAATCCGATTCCAACCAGAGTATGATACTTCATACCTGCTCCGCATTGCCGCCAAACACCCTCCTCATTTTGAAAAGATACTCGGGAGTGAGTGCCTCGATGGTGCCATTCCCGCGATCGGCCGCCGGCTAGAATCGAGACCTTTCCACTCTTTGCCGCTTGTCGACCATGATGCGGTGGCACCTCGTACGACCACCGCATGAAGAATTCAGATGCGCCCGTATTGTAGTCTTGCTGCGGCGTGGCATGGCGATTTCAAGATACTCTCGTGGGGCCGCCATATCGATGACGTGGCCGCAACAACTTTGGCCCATCGGGAGACGGCGACGGCCGCCTCGTCAGCTCCTTGCCGCTTCGGTACCTCACCTCGCTACACGGCCGCAAGCGACTACTGTAAATAGATTAGTGGGAGGCAGCGGGCCCCTTGAGGAATACGACAGACGGATAGAGGCCGGAATATTGAGGGACAATAAGAATCAAAGGGGTCAGCCAGTCGGATCACTATCTGATGGACCAAAACTTGGCTGAAAGCTGATTGCGGGTAGGTGTGATCGAGAAACTTCAGCATCTGCATAACGAACTGCTGGATTTTCATGCGCCCCCCGTCGTCTACCCGAACCTGCAACTCCTTCGGCAAACGAACAGGAAATCCGTCTTTTGTCGCTGTTTGGCACAAGGCGGGGCGCGCAATCCGCCGTCGACGCGATCCCGAAAAACTTGCCCCATGGCCTGTATTTGTATGGAGACGTTGGCAGCGGCAAGACGATGCTTATGGATCTATTCTATGAGACGCTCTCAAGCTCGGTCAAGACGAAATCGCGGATTCACTTTCACAACTTCATGCAAGATGTTCACCGGCGGCTGCACAAGATGAAGATTAAACACGGCAGTGGAGTCGACGGCATTCCCTTTATCGCGGCTGACATTGCTGCCCAGAGCAACGTTTTGTGTTTCGACGAATTCCAATGTACAGACGTGGCCGATGCCATGATCCTCAGAAGGTGGCTATTTACTTCATCCGTGTTCTGCGGCTTTGACAAGGCTCTACGCGTAAGCTGCCGATGCTGACTTGAGAGCGTTTCCGATCGAAAAGATTGCTCGAGTCGCTCATGTCTCACGGCGTGGTGCTGGTGACGACTTCGAACCGCCACCCGGACGAGCTGTATAAAAACGGTATCCAGAGAGACTCGTTTCTGCCTGCGATCAATCTGCTCAAGACCAGACTGCGCGTCATCAACCTGGACTCGACGATAGATTACCGCAAGATGCCACGGCCACAATCGAGCGTCTATTACACGCCTCTCAATGAAGACGCGCACACGCATACGGAGAAATGGTTCCGTTTCTTGGGCGATTCGAAAAACTTTCAGCCGCGTGCGGAGACGCAGAGGGTATGGGGGCGGGAGATTTATGTGCCGCGCGTAAGCGGAAGATGCGCCTGGTTCACGTTTGACGAGCTCATCAGGCAACCCAAATCAGCGGCCGACTATCTAGAGCTGGTACGCAGCTACGATGCCTTCATCGTGACGGGCGTGCCGGGAATGGCGATCCGCGAACGCGATCTTGCGCGACGCTTCATAACTTTCATCGACGCCGTTTACGAGGGTAACGCCAAGCTGGTGTTGACGACGGAGAAGCCGCTGATGGAGCTGTTTGTGTCGCGCGACGAGATAGCCGAAAGCCTGCTGGCAAGTAACCCGCAGCCAGGGGCGGCGGACGCCGTCGACAGCGTTGCCGTAGACGACAAAATGGAAGACTTGGGGCTCAGCGCACAGCAGCTCCGGAAGTCGAACTTGTTCGCCGGCGAGGAAGAGGCATTTGCCTTTGCGCGGGCACTTAGTCGGCTGAGTCAGATGGCAAGCAGAGAGTGGATGGAACGCGGCATGAGCCTAAAGAACCAGGACGGCCCGATGGACCGGGACAGTTGGTCGAAGACGCGCAGTTAGCAGATGGAACAAGATTCGATGTAGCGAGCGGGAGGCCGGCACCCGGGCGACAGAGCCGGTTGGCGGCTCGCATAGGCTGTTGAAGCGCGAGGAGGAGAAGGGTTGGATGAGAGGTGGAAGATGCGGCCCGGCTAGGTGACAGAGAATCATGTGCCCGGAACATGGCAAAGAGAGAAAAGAGGGGTTGCGAACGACAAGGGCAGCAAGTGCAACTCGGTCTGCGCGGCCTTATGCTTGTAATGTCGCTCTATGTTGGCTATCATCTGAAGCAGCGCGTTGTGGAGATGAAGTAGATGGCCAGTGCCGGTCAAGAGGTACGACTTGACTTCATGAGCCATTTCTACTGGGCCATCGACGCCTTGGCCTAAACCGCGATACTGGTCAATGTAGCACTTAGCCCGCAGCCCGCGACACATTGCCCTGCGTGTCGGACCATCGTGGTATGGGCTATGAAGCCGCTGGCAGTCTCCCCTTGCCGGACGCTCGGGGCCAACGGTCGGGACCATCTCACCAAATGATTGATACTGCAAGGAGGCAGCGACCTGAACATTTCTTCGCCGCTACCTGGGTCGGGTTGGGCGTCGGGTCCGTCCGCGGCCTCCAGTGGATTGCACAGCCGGAGTAAGACTTCTTTCATTCTGGATGCCAACAAGGCCGAAGGCGAAGAGCGAAGACCCCTGGTTGTGACGCCATTCCGCGTCTTTGAATCGCCATCGCCAACCTCCTCGCTTCAGGGCAGATGCCGTCATCTTCACATGGCAGCCAAGCTTGTAGGCCGAGGCGTTCCCTAGGCCGGCACTTGCTGACGCGCGCACCTGGCCACGGTCACAGACGAACATTACAAGAGTAGGCATCACAGTCTCGTTGACCGTTCGTTTATTGCAGCTCGAACGTCGGATGATGGCGACACGATCAAAGTGTTGGGGGAAGTCTCGGTATTTTGCATGCCATCCGCTGGCATCGCTCATGGCCTGGAGCCTGCGCGGCATCGATAAGATGAGGTTTTCCGGCACACCATCTTCAATCTCTTCTCACGCTGCAATCGCGGCCTGGAAGAGCGAAGATGCCGAGGTTTCGGATTCTCTTCTTGGAT